>JARHVA010001681.1:1207500-1265000 GCA_037957365.1 Torreya grandis | reverse complement strand
GCCCCTCAAAATCAAGCTCTTAACATCTTCAAGAAACCTTTTCCCAACCATGCCCTTGTCAAATTAGAGGATAAACAAGCTGAATATTCTCATGATGCCCACATAGTCAATATGGTCCTTGATATGCCTATCATCCAACCTACCTGTTGTTCCCCCACTTCATCTACCGAGATGGTAGAGTCACTTTCCCTTACTTTAGAGACCCAAACTAAGGAGGTTATTTTTTATTTAGCTTCACTCATAAAGGCTTTACAATTGTCAAGCACCCCTTTGGATAGCCAACTTGAACAAACAACCATTCCTAACCCACCATCTCCCTTAACTATAGACCAAGCCACAACTATGAACATCGTGCCTAGGGGAGTAATGTTCTCACAAAAACCCCTCATGCAGCGGCCACCCAACCCAAACTTACCTCCCTTTCTTGAGGAAATGAACGAGGCTATCAACCCTCCTCCTCAACCCATAGGTGTCTACTTTGTACCTACTACCCAAAACACCATACCACTATACAAACCTTTTTCCAAACTCATTCACTACAAAATCAGACATGGATTAAACCATTTTTTGGAAACAATTAGGGCTTCCTCACATCAATAAACACAAACCTTCTAGCACGCCTCTAACCAACCAATCCATCATATCTCTACCACCTTTTAAGCCAATCTGAACTTCTATCATCTCATGTCCTTAGTATGCCTCTTATCTCCTAATGTCTTCTCATAAGACACCTAAGTCTTGCTTTTTACACTCCCTTTTTCATTTCCTATATCCCTCATATTTCCTCTTGAGAAATATTGTTTTGTCTATTGATCACTCCCCTTGGGATTTCATTGGTGAATTGCATTATAAGACTATGGATAGGACCTAGCCATCTTCACAAATTACCATCTTTTCCTTTGTATTACCCAAATTATTTGATTACCTACTTTTTCCTATTTATTCCACCCTAGTGGTGTTCTCTTTGTGAGTTATAGTGTAAGACCATGGATAGGACCCGACATTCCTAAAAAAAAATTCTAATACGCAAGTCACAATCCAAAATTACATGTGTCAAATATGAGATAAGATTTGAATGATTATGACGTCACACATCATTTACATGATTCCCATCTTGATTTAGTGTGTTTTATGCTTACTTTATTTCTCTTTTCACCTTTTTATCTTCTTATTTTTTGAGTGCATGTAAGAATACAACCATTTCTTAAAATTTTCATACTTTCCAGCTTGAATTAGTGTGATAAATTTAAGACCAATATTTTACCAATTTTGTTTTTATTTTATATTTCCCAGCATGATTTAGTATAATTGATTGATGTAATTCATTTGTTTTTATACCATTTTTGTCCTTTTACATACCTTCCATTTTATTACATTGTTGTCATACTTCATAATGCAAATTAGTATATTTTACTTGTTTCATTTGGTTCAAAAGAATTTCACTTTGGTTTAAAAATAAATCCCTTTTTACCATCTCATTTTACCATCTCTGATTATTTATACTTATTCATTTATTTTTATTACACATTTCCCAACTTAAAATAGTGTGTAGTACATTTTCTTGATTGATTATATTTTACCAAGTCTTTTTTTGCCTATTTATTTTTGACCATGCATGTGTTTTTTATAATGCTAGAAAATAAGCCATGTCCCATATATTTCCTATAACATATACAACAAGGTTTATTTTAAGAGGTCCTACAAGAAAACCTATTAGAAATATCTGGTGAATATAAGAAAATCTAATTCATGAGCATGGCAAATACCCTGAGGGTGATGGTGAGTGGTTAAACTGAATGGTTAAATTGAATGGTTGAGCTGAATGGTCTAGTTGAATAGACAAGATGAACCACTAAAATAAATGATTGAACAAAAAGGGCTAGCCAAATGATCAAATGATAAGGCTAAATAAAACATCTGAGCCAAAACAGTCAAGTCGATCAATTAGATCAGATGATTGAGATGAATGACTAAACTAGATGGCTAAGTTAAATGGATAAATTAGATGATTAAGCTAGACAATTATGTCAAATAGTTGAGCCACATGGCTTAACCAAATGTCTAAGTCATGTTGAATGGTCTAGCTAAACGGATAAGCCAAGCCCTTAAAAGAAATAACTAAACTAGACAACTGCGCCAAATGGGTTGGCCAAAATTTTGAATCATGTACCTTGTTTAAATGGTTCCAATAGATGATGGAGCTAGACGGTTCAACCATTCAATGCACTAGCAAGTGACCTATGCATTTGGTCTGCTATCTAGTTGTTTGATCACCTCCCATGCTCTATAAATACTCACCTTTATCCTCATTTTTAATATTTTATAGAATTAGTTTCTCATCCCTAGGAGAAAAAGATGTTTAACAGTGATAGAAATAAAATTTATTTTTAAAAACCTTTTATGCCCTCATATCATGAAGCTTGTACAATAACCAAATGCATTCTAATATTGGGTTCAAGAATATAACTTCAGTCACCTCCTCTACATGCCATAATATAACCTCAACACCACCCTTTTGAAAATGTTCATGTACTCATATGAGCCAAATGAGAATATCTTCACCCTATAAGTTGATTGTAGAGAAATTTAATTTGGTACTTCACCACATCATATTCACAATCTCATAGGTCTTCCATTTCACAATGTAACCCCTGTGAGTTCTAAATCATAACTATCAGATGAAAATAGAAACTACTTGGCTAAAATTTTTGATTTGCACATCAAAAAAATTGGTATGTACTTATAAATTTGTTTGTATATTCAAAATTCAATTTTTATCTTTTATGATCTAAAAACTATAATCCTCTTTTTGTCTTTCATTTCATATAGTCAGAAGATGGGTGTCTGCATCAAATACATCACTCACCCTTTTTTGAAAGTAATGGTTCAATTTTTTCAAGCCAAAATAATATTTCAATGAAGAGCCACATATATTCCATATTAGGCACTATTTTACATTGTTTGTATTATTTTCAACTTTAAATATGACTAGTGCTCTTTCATTTACTCTAGAATAAAGCTTGAATTGAATTCTACTGCTAGTAATCCTAGTTTCACTATTTCTTGTTCCAATTTCATTTTGGCATTGTATTACAAGGCCTTCTTTAACCTCCAAATAACATAGAATCTAACTATAATGGATCCAAAAATGATGATAAGCTCTTTATCTATGGATGAGCAGGAGGTTAGTTAATTTATTCATTTTTTTATTAGATTCTAGGGTTTAATGCTTGTCTATTTGTTAAATGGTTACCAAGGTAAATATTAATAATTGTTTGATATTTATTTTTTTACAATGGGCATGAAAGAATGTGTGCCTCAGAAAAAAAAATCCACCTAAAAAGGGCAACATGCAATTACAATTGTTGTTGAATATTTTACAGATTCAGAGTCTACAAAATCATCCATGTAATCTTATTGACTTGTGAAATGTCCATGAGTTTTTTCATTTTCCTCTCCATGTGAAATTTTTATATTTAAAAATTTCAAATGAGATTTTAATTTTCTAAACTCAAATGCATTATTTTAGTTGTTTATTTTATTCTTGTAGTTAACTTGATAGTAATTCAGATGGTAGAACAACCACCAGTACTAACAAAACAAACAGTAACATGTACTGTCCCTTATCAACCCTTTATGGAAGGTATTGTACATTGCATTTTTTTAATTATTATTATTATTATCATTTAGACTAAAATTTTACGTAATGTAGTAGCTTAGAACACCCCTATGGCTGTCACTCACAATACACCGCATACATTGGAGAATATGTTGTCTCCAAATACAAGTATTAAACTTTTAATTTCAATTTTGCATTTAAATTTGTTTTCTCAATTTATCTATTTTCTAAAATAAATTATATTTTCTAGGCCATCCTCTATTTGTGAGGAAGATTATGCCACCACATCCGCCCTTGAATGCATTTCACGAAAGGGGGAAGGTTCTTCCATTAACACTATCGTAACAAATAACAACACTACAAATATTAGGTTCCCAATTTCCCTCTTTATCTATTGGAGGTTTTTCAAGTGTACAGGGATTGAAGTCTTTGCCCAAAATTGATCTTGAAGTCCATAATATAAATGGACCTCTCTTGTGCATGTTTCATTAAATAATTCATTTCCTTCATCATTAGAAGAATTCCACATAAAGTCAGTAGTGTTTCCAAATCTGTTAAACAATACCACAAATATTTTGCCTTGTCAATTTCTCTATGATATTTATACATGAAACTTACTAATGATGGATATTTTTCAAAAATTTGGCAAGCAGGTTCATACATAGAAATCCACCTTATATCAACATCTTTCAACAGTTTCTTACCATCAGTCACTCCTATTGCAAATTTTTAGAACTCTTAAATTCTTTTTGGACTAATTGATATATAAGTATGTAGGTCACGAATGAGCTCCTCCACATTAGCCACATTACCAAATTTGCTAACCATTTTGTATGCAAGATTCATCCTATCATCCATGCAGTGAATTGGAATCATATATGGGGAAACTATTATTTATAGCCAAACACACAAACCATTTATATGACTCTACATAACTAATGTACCATCAATCTCAACACACACCAGCTTTGTAGCTATTGCATAATCATCCATTATAGATTTATCTTTCAAATTTGATACAACCAATTTATGAATATTTTTTGCATTGTAATTTTCTACCATTTTATGAACTGCTAATAGTGAGGTTGCCTTGAATAATTCTCAAAAGTATACACATGAATACAAACCCAGGCTATGTTGTCAACTGTTGTGACCTCATCGATGGACAGTGAGATAAATAGTGATTTTTAAACACTTTATTTCAAATCTTCAATGTCAACTATTGCTAGACATTTTTCCATTTTCCAAGCACTGTTATTTGACCAATGTGATTGTGGAATATCAAGAAATCCATTATGTTAAAACAAAATATTATAATCTTAAAAATTAGAAATAGGTCTACCTTTTTTTAGAATATGGTATAGTAGATAACTATATATTTCACCTTTATATGGGACTACTTGACTTTTCCAAAATTTGGTTCAATTGTTCCCCTTTCTCCATAAGATGTTTTTGATGTTTTTTTTAATCATTTTCATGTTCCTATGCATATATTACATGCATACATTCTTTTGTAATTTTCAACCTGTGTGTTTTTGTTATCACTCCATCTGAGTGCTTCCCTGTCTCATATATTTTTTCATAATGTTTCTCAATTGTGTCCAATTTCAATTGCATTCTATTTTCTTTTCCTAGTTACTAGCTACATATTATACACATGCATTTGTTTAGACTATCATCAACATTTTTAGGCTGTATAGGTTCCATGAAGGGAAATTTTTTCACTCAATCCACTTTAAATGACCTTCCAATTGTCCATCTATAGACACTTAAATCTGGGCACCAATGACCTCTAATTAGGGTCTTAACCAATTTTTACCAAAATATACAATTTGGCCTAAAAACACTAAAGCACGTTAAATGATGTGAAACTGACATATTCAAGTGATAATTTTGGATAGAGTATCCCTAAATGAGGTAATGCAATTTATGGGCTATCTAACTTTGATAAGATCATTTCAAGTCAAAATGCCAATTTTGCACCTAGGTGCTTTGGATTTCTCTTTCCTATCAAATATTTTGCATAAAACACGATCCTTTGTTATTTTTTATTGATAACATCCTAAATAGAAATATAATTTCAATGCATCTTAAATTGAATTCCAA
This sequence comes from Torreya grandis, assembly GCA_037957365.1. NCBI lineage: Eukaryota > Viridiplantae > Streptophyta > Pinopsida > Cupressales > Taxaceae > Torreya > Torreya grandis. The sequence continues at coordinate 1,259,275 of JARHVA010001681.1, read as the reverse complement.
TTCTAATCTAGTCAAATTTTGGACCAATAACAAGGCATTCTGATTAATTTGAGGAATTTGTGCACAAAATGCTTAATCATGCTTAAGAGCTAATTAAACCAAATCAAGGCATAATTAATAATTCCATGGAAACTTATTGAATTTTTTTTTTGTAAATGAATATTCAATAGTCTGTGAGAGGTGGTCTAGTCTGTCTCCTTCTCTGCCAATGAGTCAAATGATAACTCATCAAAAACCACATCAAAACATTCGTAAATCTTCTTCATCTCAGGATCCATGAGATGGTATGCTTTGGAGGTAGTGTTATACCCCAATAAAATACACTAGAGTGTCTTTGGTTTAATCTTATTTCTCTTCTTATCTAGAATATGCATATAAGAAGTACAACCAAATACTCGAAGATGATAAATAGATGGTTTACGACCACTTTATACCTCTTCTAGTGTCTAGTCTAGCAAGATATTTGTTGGTTATCTATTGAGAAGATAGACATCTCTGTCTGTACTACTTTTTCCTAGAATTGTGTTTTTAACTTTGCAGTGGATAACATGCAATGAGCCATCTCTATGACTGAGCGATTGTGTCATTTTGCTATTTCATTTTGTTGATGTATGTAGGGAGCATTTAAGTTTTGATTGATGTTGTGTTGCTTTAGGAATGCCAAGAATTCTTTTGATGTGAATTCCCCCCCTCGATCTGAGTGGAGGAGTTGAAGTTTCTTCCCAGACTGTGTAACAACATGTTGATAGAAGGCCTTAAAATGTGTAAGAGCTTCATTCTTATTTTTGAGAAAGGACACCCAAGTCTTGTGAGAAAAGTCATCAATAAATAATTAAAAGTACATGAATCCTCGATGGGATGTTGGTATGGGTCTGCACAGATCAGTATGCACCACAACAAGTCATTCCTTGGCATGTGAGGAACTTGGCTCAAATAGAACCTAATTTTGTCTACCCATAAGACAACCAAAATATATTGGCAAAGAACAAGAATGCTAAGGAACTCCATGTACCATTACCTTAGAACTAAGTTAGAAGAGGCAGTTAGTAGATAGATTCCCATATTGGTAGTGACAAAGTGCATTGGATTCTACTGTAGAGGTAGCGAGTGCAACTTCACTGCTTAAAACTACATCTAAGAAAAATAATCGATCCTTCAAGAAGGTTTTAGGAAGACCCTAACCTTCTCATGAAATAAAACATGATTTGATGCCTTCCTAGACTAGAAACTCTACTTTTATCTTATGATTCAATAATTGATTGACAGATAAGAGATTTGTTGTCAAACCAAGGACATATAGTACCTTTGTGAGAACATAATGTCTTGTCCTGAGAGGAATGGTGACATATTTAATTCCTTTTACAATGTACTCTTTGTCATCATCAATTTAAACTTGATCTCTAATTGGGTGAGTCGTTAATGAATTAAAGAGTTCCTTACATCCAATCATGTGTTTACTAGCATTAAAGTCTATTAACCGAACTTTTCTCACTACTATCAAGGTTTGGGAGACTAGTATAAGATCATCATGGGATCCATATGTTGTTTATTCTAATGCTTCATCATTAGATGCATTCTCTTCTTGATTTTGTATTTTTACATGCCCTTTTTGCTTCCAATGTTGAGGATGTCTCTTATATTTCTTTGAATCTTCTTTATTGAAAGAGCCCTCTTGACTAGATTGGACTTGAGCCAAGGCACTACCATCAATGATCAGTATCATGCATGTGGGTTTTACAAATGTAACACCACCACTTTGGCTTCTTAGTCTTATACTATTGTTGATGTTGTTATGGCTATTCTAAGGTCCTTTCTTGAATTTTGGACCCCATTTCTTGGAGATCATGGCTTTGTCCTCAAATTCTTCATACACAGACTATATTACTTCCTCCTATTGAAGTAAATTGACCAGTTCTTCAAATGACACCACTTAATTAGTAATGTTGAGTGTTGTAATTAATGTGCAAAACTGAGATAGGAGAGCTCTCAGTGTGATCAGAACTAAAATCTTGTCCTCAATCTTTTCTCCAAGTGCAACAAGTTTTACTCATAGTTTAACAACTTGGCATAAGAACTCTTCAAACTTTTTGCCTAATATCATACTAAGTGTATGAAAAAGTTATTGTAAATGTAAAATTTTGGTCTGGTTCTTCACCTCATAAATTTTGGATAAAATGTCTCATGCCTCCTTTGATGTCTATGCATCACAAACATGCGATTGTACATCATCAACAATACTGAGAGTTATGAGTATGAGTGCTTTCACATCTAACTTGTAAAACTTCTTTTGCTCATCTTGACTGATAGGTTAGGTCACTATTCCAGTGATGATGCCCCATAATTCTTTAAATTGAATAATCATTCGCATCTTCATCTTCTAGGTGGCAAAATTTGGCCCTTTCAAGAGTTGGGCATCTGACAAAAGCAACTTGGGTGCAGACATTTTTGTGTATATTTTTTTAATTTATTTTGCAAGAAAATACAAACAAGAACAGTATTTATTTCTTCAAAGTTTCAAAAAAATTGTATTTTTATTTATTTACAAAGGAGTGTACCTTTTTAAAGGTTTTACACTATTTTCATCAACAATAGTATGTCATAGAAAGATGGGCTCGGTATGCTCATGCAGTCAAATGCAAACACTTGTTGGGGCATTCTTATTCACGTTCATCATCTACATCATATCCTTCTTTGATATTTTTGCCAATTTTTTGAGCCTGACACTTCACATCAAACAAGAAATAGTCGAGGAGGCCCTGACATACTAGTTCATCAAGTTGAAGATTATTGATGTCTTTGAGGGCAGCTTGTAAGGTAAAATAGAATCCTATGGGATTCATTAAAACTTCTTATTTTTAAATTTCAAAAACTTTGAAATGTACCTTATTTTTTGGCTTCCACCTTTCACAATCTACTTCTTGTCATGTTTGGCTCCTTCACACCACATGATCTGCAGATCTCTTTACAATTTTTCTATGTCTCTCTTTTTTCTACAGGATTTTGCTTCTATGCAGACTTCCACGCTAGAATAAATGCTTTTGCAATTTGATTTGCTTCCTCAATTCAATGAAAGCATAATAGAGATTTAAATCTCATTTTCTCTTCTACAGGTCATGGCTTTGGAATGCTTTGCTGCATCGATTTAGCTTTCACTTTGAACGTAGCCTTCAAAAAAATTATATTTTCCTTTGCTCATTATAACTTTCTATAATTCTATCAAGCATTGGGCTGCTATCCTAGGATTTCAATTCTCTAGTATTAGGCTTTCCCACATCGCAATATCTTTAGACTCTCTAGGCTTTGTCGTACACTTGTAAATTTATAGGGTTCGATACCACAAGCTCCTCTAATGTTTCACTACTTTTTTAAGGATTGTGTCACTGATCTGATACCAAAGTATTGAATAAATTGAAATTTTGATGATATTCAAATGCTTTCAGAGTCATAATAAATTTAATAAAAATATAGTTACAAATCTATAACTAAATGACACCTGTGCATGGTTATAAAATTGAAATACAACTAACTTTCACCTGCACTAAACAATGTAATAGAATAATGATTTATGCCAACAAAAACATGGAATAAGATTAAAAATCATGAGATGAGAAATGCTTATCAAATTGAACATGTGCTCAAAAAATAACATCATGAGTATCTGAATCCAAAAGTCACTAAGCTCTAATTTCCTCACAATACCCTATAAAAATAAAAGGTTATCTCTTCTTATCCAAGGCTTTCATTTTCTTAGTATAAAATCTCAAGCATGCGTCCCAAAAACCAAAAATAATTAGATATCAGGGTTAGTTCTAGACCAATCCTCCTCTGAAGTTAAATACTCAATTGCTATGTGTGATGTATGATTCTGAATGTAGTTTGAATAATTAAGTGCTTATACCTAGTATATAGGAGGTAAATCCTGATAATGCATCATGAAGTTATTCATATATTTTAATGTTTATTTATCCCTTTATGTTAATCCATTCTTTTGTGGAGTATAAGGAACATAGTATTGGTGAATAATGCTATGAGCTACCAAAAAAATTAAAAACTCTTTACTAAAGTAATTCTCCCCATTATCAGTATGAAGATTCTTTATGTAATTAAAAGATTGATTCTTGTCCAAAGCCTTGAAAACTTTGAAGTGTGAGAAAACTTTACTCTTGTACATGAGAAAATAAACCCAATTACACCTTAAGAAATTATCAATGTATACTTAGATCCATTAAAAAGAGTAGAAAAAACCATCAAGTCACTATGTACAATCTCAAGTGGTGAAGAAGTTATCTTGGACATACCCTTAGGAAATGGATCTTGGTGTTGTTTCTCTAATGCACAACTAGGGAAAAATCCATCAAGATAATAAACTATAGGAATAATATCAACCATACCATGAGTGCTCAGGGCTTTCAAATATATATAATTAAGATATCCAAATCTCTCATGCCAAAGCTTACTATCTGAATCAATATGAGAAACCAAGCATTTACCCATAGAAGAAGTGTTATCAAAACCATCAAAGTGATATAGTCAAGAACTATGATCAATAAAACCTTGTGAAACAAGAGAATGAGGCTCCAACAAGGTTCAAATTGCAGCCCATTGTGGTGTGAAAGTCATTGTATTGCCCTAACCAGAATGACAAATTTGATAAACATAAATCAAATGTGAAGTGATGTCAAGAACATATAGTACACCATTGATACATCCAACAACAAGTTGTATATCACCTTTTCCCTTAACAAAAATAAAGGAAGAATATCCAAACTCAATTTTTGAAATAGAAATCAAACTAAGAGATAAAAAATAAACCTTAGAAGAAGTCATGTGGTGAGAAGCACTAGAATCTATAACCAAACTATTTGTAATAAGTGACTAAGATATTTCAACAACATTAAATGCTTTGTCATGCTCATTAGAAGGAGGTAGAGTGGAAATAGACATCTTACATTTTATAATTACATCATTTAAGGCTTGCATTCTTTTCCAACACCTAGTTTGTACATGACCACTCCCCCCATAAAAGGGGTATGAAATGCTAGACTTATTCTTGGATTGAGAAGACTCCTTGGGTTTAGAGTTATTATCTTTGGGTTTAGTGGCACTTTGAGATGGATTAGGATTAGTTTTGGGTTTGATTTTTTATGTTCTATTTCCCTTATAATGAGATGGTAATAAGGCCTTTTTAGAGGTGGAAGACTCATGGACAATTTGGATTCTTCCCTAGTAAGTCTTTCATAAAACAACTATAAATCAGACATTTTAAATGTGGTACCTAAGGCATCTATGTTAGAGAAAAAATTAAAATAAAAGATTTGGAATGGATCTTTCAACTTAGATAGAATTAGGTAAACACACTCTTCATCTTTCTCATCTCTTCTAATCTCTTTCAATTATTTTAATAAGTGCTTGAACTTAGTAAGATAGTCTAAAATAGATGGAAAATCTTTAAGATTGAGATAAGTGATCTCTATGTCAAGCTATATGGCTATCATGTGATCCACCTTATCAAATAAGCCCTATAATTTTTCTTATATTTTGAAAGAAGAGTCACATCCTTCCAAATTAAATAAAATACTATCACTTATATAATCTTCTATCAAACCCATACACTCATAAAATTTACATTGGTGCTGAAATTTTCCATATTCTCTAGTGAACATTGGTTGTGTTTCATTCATTTAGGCCCATAATCCTTTACATTTAATGATTTTTTCTATTTTTGGTCTTTATGTATGGTAAATATGTTTTATTTATGGCTCACACTGATCTGATAAAAAAGAAGCCATTCTAAAAAATCACTAAAGATCAAAAGAATGCAAAAGGGTGCACAAATCAACACCAAGAAAACCCCCTAAAATATTTTGTATTGAGCTCCTTCCCTCCCTAAAAATTTGGAATTTTATATTTTAGTGTGTTTTATAAATAAATGACACCAATATATTAAGTATTAAAAACATATGCTTTTGAAAAAATAGAACTTCATTTCGAGTTACCAATCAAAATATATAGTTTTTATAAGTTTCCCTATCATAAATGGGTCAAAAAACAAAACTTTTCAATAAAAAAATATTAAGTGCTTCAAAAAAAAAAAATGGGAGATTACAAAAACATCAAGGGCTAAATTTAATACCCCACTAGTAAAAATCAAAAATTAATCCCCCTCCACATGACCATACCATAAGACCAAGGGGATAAGGGTGAGATGAGAGATCAATCCTAACTAAGAGATCAAGCTAAGTGATCAATCATAACCAAGCTAAGAGATATAATCTAGGACTAAGAGATAAAAATTTCTGAAGGATAAAAACAACTAGAAAATATCCCCATGATATCTAAGAGATAAATATGTAATATCTCATAATATCCAAAAAAAGATAAATAAAATACCCACACATAAGTGGGTGGGAATAACTAAATGAATTAAAAAATAAAGCACTTAGGTGAACATGAGCTAAGGTAGATAACCTATTCTAACATGATCAATTTAGATCTCAATGATATCACTGAGAAAATTATTGTTGAGTACATATGGTGGGTTTTTTTAGTCTTGTTTTTTTTCCTTATTTTTTAATTAGGTTTAGTTATGAAGTGTTTTGGGTATTATTTGAATTTCCCCACTATTTGTGGGTTTTATTATTTTGACCCTATTATTTTTTTGGTGTAAGAACAGAGGATCTGACATGGATATTCGTAGCAAGGGTAAGGTGAGTTGTTTCAATATTTGTTATTTATTCTTGTTGAAATATGTGTAACCTATAATCATGTTAAACTATAGAAACATGTGTGTGAGATATTATGTTGCTTGGCCATTCAATGCCCTAAGTTTATATTGTGGTTGTTCTAGCTCAATCTAGGAACATGTTGACACAAGGAAGGCTAGAAGGAAGACCAGTTTTAGTTTGATTTTTCCTATGCCATAAAATCATTAGGTCTAGATTTATTCAAGGCATGTACTAAGGAATCCATTGGTGTCACAATTAGGGGAAGGCCTTGAATGGGTTCTATACCATCTTCATGACTAAATTTGAGTCAAGGGAAGTCATTTTTAGAAACAAAATTTAAGGGAATCCCATGTCACAAGTGAGAGGAAGGCCTTTAGTGGATTTTATGTCATGAAATCATTCCTTTTAGATTGAGTCAGCGTGTATTAGGATTTTTTTTCAAGAACCACTTATTTAGTGGATTGATTAAGATTAAATCTCTACGAAGGTCGATTTTATAAATAGAATAGCTTAATATCTGAGGAAAGTTCATTTTATGTTTAGTTTTGGGAAAATGCATTGAATATGGCTAGAGGATGTCTAAAGGGAAGTAAGCCTTAGTTAATCAATGCAAAATAATAATCATATTTAGTCTACAACAACATGTGTGTGGAAATTTTATAAGTTATTATAATTCCATAGGGCAAAATATATTTATTAAAAATACTAAGGAAAATCCATTAGTTAAACACAAGGATAAGGCCATCATGTTTTGGTTTAGTGGTAAGTTAGATTGCTTGTTGTCTTGATTATCCACATCCATATATACTCCCAGTATCTAGGCAATATTGGTAATCAATAATTTTTACTTTTTTTTGTGTATGGAATTAAGTATCCTTTTATGTGTTCAAAAGGATTTAAAGTATTTAAAAATAATCAAACATCATGGTTTTGTCTATTTTTAGGATTGTGTAACATTTATTTTTTGTTCCATGTTTGGAGTTGGTCAGCCTTGTTTCTAATCCAAATGATCTTCCAAAGTGAAATTATGATGTATCTATTACCATTTAGGAACCTAATGTGGACATTAAAGTCATCCTAAAGTAAGTGTTATAATATGGATTTAATTTCTCCATTTATAGTTTTGTTTTATAAACAAGCTTTAAAGCTCAGCATTGTGCTTCTTAGAATAACTTTCTTTTTAAGTATTTTTTTTTTGTAAAAGCTTTCATTAGATTTAAAGTTGTTTATTCTTTCTAGAAGTTTATTTAAATTTTTTTGGTCCTTTATTCATTGAGGCATTATGTATTATTTTTAATCAGAAAGAAAGAAGTTGAATAAAGTTGTAGCTTTCAATGTGCAAAGAGTTTAAAGTTTGTCTATTGTAGAATTTTTTTTTTCTTTAGTGTGGTATCAGAGCTTTCTTCAATTTGTATACCTTGTCTTTATGTCCATGCACTTTATAACCTCATGGTTATTCTACATACACTTTTTCTTTTAGAAAACCATTTAGAAAAGCTAATTTGACATATATTTGGTAAACCTTCCAATTGCTTTATATTATTATGGCTAAAATCATCATGATTGTATCAATTCTTACAACTAGTGCAAATGTCTCATTACAATCAATTCCATGTTGTTGAGAAAAACCTTTTGCTGCTAACCTTGATTTATACTTGTCAACTTATCCTTTTGAATTGAACTTATTCTTATAGACCCATTTGACTCATATGATAACTTTACCTTCAAGTAGACCTACTACCTCCCATATTTCATTTCATTCAATAGAATTCATCTCTTCAATTATTATTTTTGTCTCTACCTCTAAAGCTTGACCTTCCTCTTCCTCTACCTTTGGTAAATGAAACCTATAATTTGAAAGCATTCTCTAAAGAGGAATTATCTTTCTTGTTCATTCTTAATTCATGAAATAATAGAGACCCCATCAACTCATCTACAGATGCTTATGTTAGATCCTTAGATTTTTCAATAGCAATAATAATAGAATCAAACTTGCTAGGTAGACTCTTGAAAATATTTTCCACAACCTTTTGATCAATTATTTCTTCTCCATGTGGTTTGATTTGATTAACTACATTCATGACTTGACTAAAAAATTGGTCTACAAACTCCAAATCTTTCATCCATAAATTCTTAAAACTTTTCTTGAGAGACTATAATTTTGCCACTTTTACCTTGGTTGTTCCTTGATAAGTTGTTTCTAGTATATCACTTCCCTTCTTCAACCTAGTTGCTTCTGTAACCCTAGGGAAAATAGACTCATCTATTGCCTATTGAATAAAAAATAGGGCTTTTGCATCCTTCTTATTATTTTATCTAAGTTGGTCCTTATTTGCTTGTGTCAAACCCTGATAGGCTACTTGATCTACAAGGTCTACAAATCTGTTCTCTACTAGATTTCATACATCCTGTGAACAAAACAATCTTTTCATTTTGATTGACCAAAAATCATAGTTCTCACTTGTAAAGATTTGAATTTGGGGCTGAGTAATTATGTTATTCAATGCAATGATTAGCTACTACAATTTAATTATATATTTCTCCTTCTTGATGCTACAAAATGGAAATAACTTGATCCCTTTTTTAAAATTTCCAAGATGATTGTCTTATCTACTAATGTCTCATGTTGATTGGGTGATCTGCCTCCTCTATATTTTTATAGTGGTTGGCTTAAGCTCAAGTTTTATGTTGTATTTTAATTATGTGAACTATTTTCTTATTATTTTGTTTGCTACACTTACAAAAAAAACTATACACTTCCATGTTGACCTGCTCTTCTACGATTTACCTGGTGTTCTTCCAACCTTCTCTTTTCCACTAACTATTATGCTCTTTCTCTGGATGCTTCAACCTAGAACCTAGCTCTCTCTCCTCAATGTTCAGCTAATTCTTCAACTTCTACCTAGTATTTTCTCCAACCTAGTTCTGATACCACATGTTGAGCTACATATTATATGGACCAGTTAGGACTCAAACCTAGGACCTTCCATTTACTTCTGGTGTGGCTTATTTCAAACACCGTCCCCACGCCCTCCCCCCCCCTCCCCCTTAAGCTACACTGTAGGTGCTGAAACAAGCATATTGACACCAAGTTTCACTTGATTAGAGAGTTGGTGAATAATACAAAAATTAATTTATAATTTTACAGATCTGAAGATTAGTTTGCAGACATATTTATAAAAGCATTAGCTGCAAAGAGTTTTGAACGTCTAAGACAACATTTTGGCATTATGGATGTTGAATCAGATCATAATAGAATTAAGAGTGTGTTAGAATACAGATTTAATTTCTCCATTGATATTTTTGTTTTAAAAGCAAGCTTTAAAGCTCAGCGTCACACTCCTTAGAATAAGTTTTTTAAAGTAGTTTTTATTTTTTCTTTGTAAAATATTTCATCAGCTTTAAACCTGATGTTTATTATTTCTATAAGTTTCTTTAAACTATTTTTGTCCTCTATTTATTGAGGCATTGTGTATTGTTTTCAATCACAAGAAAGAAGTTTTATAAAAGTCGTAACTTTAATTTTGCAAAGACTTTTAATTTTGTTTATTGTAGCAATTTGTTTTCTTCGATAAGTTTCTTTTACCTATGATTCAAAATTGTTATGAACTCTATGAAAATTTTAGTGTTCGAAATTTACATATTGTGGATACTATCAAATGTTTAGGTGATATGCATGATTTTTTTTGTATTATTTATAAATTGTACCCAAAAAATATATATTAGGAGTGTGGGATCTATGTGAGGGCGAACTTGAATGGTTTGAAGGGTTTTCATGTTTAATGCAGTGATGGTAAACAATTCTTGTTATTCCAAAGAGCATAATAATATGTGAAATAAATTTATAAAAATTAAACATAATAAAGAATGATAATAGATCTAGACTTTCTTTGAATATATATTATATGTTAATGTTTAACTCTCTTTCTGCACCTCATGCTCTAAATGAGGTAGATTGAAATGCTATTTATGATACATGAAAGGATATAAAAATTTGAAAGCCTCTTTCACTAGACCAATAGATCTAAATGTTCCCCACACACATAATGGTCTTCTTTTTGAATACTGCATATAAAATTGAAGACTAACTCAAAAACATTTCCAGACCAGCTCTAGAGTGTTTTAGTTCTACATTATATCATATTTAGAGTATTATAGCTTCAGAGCGTTCATACGAATAGCTCTGAAGTGTTCACACAGGGGCTCTCTAATACTACAACTCTCGAGTGCTATAGCCAACTATCTAGTGTTCACACAAGAAGCTCCCAAATACTAGAGACTTATATTTCGAGATATATTACTCTTTCATGTATATATAACTATATATATAAACAGCACCTAAAAGAGTATGTAGAATACTTATAGTATGCAATTTCGTATCTATGAATATGAGAGATACCTGATTTCAAGCAAGGAAAGTAAAAGATAGTTGGAATCCAGCACTCCACTCTTTTCTCCTTAAAAAAATGAAGATTTGTGATATTTTACCAATAATGAAAATCTCAATAAAGATATGAACTTGATTTGTTATTATATTAATCAATATTAGTAGAAGGCGTTGTATTATAAATACAACTTTCCAATTCTAGAGGGCAGTCAGAGTTATTATCGCAGAGTAGAGTTCAGATTAATATTCAATTGTGGAAGTTCTTGAAAACACTTTTGTTTACACTAATTGTTTTTCGTAAAACTGTGGTAGAAATTTTTATCCACGTTTCGTATCACAATACCTGATCCATCATAAGAAAAACACACATTTCTCACAGAGATAGAGTGAGGATTATAAATAAAACAAACGTTATATCTCTATGGAATGTCGTACCAGTTTAAATAAAACTAGTGGACAACATAGTGTCGTCTTTATTTATTTATTGTATAACATGGAAGCTCAGACGCATAGTGCGGAGCACAGAGAAAGAAAAAGGGAGTCAGTTGTTAGCCACAGAAGACAATTTTATAGTTAGAACCGCCAGGACAAGTGAAGGTGCTGGTGCGGTCATCATAGGCATAGCTGTAGGCCTGGGGGCATTTATCCTTGAAAATCTTGGAGAAGGTGGTGGGTGGGCACTTTTCAGGCGTGCTATACGCCCCTGTGCAGTAGTATTTTGGTTTATTATATGTAGCGCAAGCACTCTTGCATCCTCCAGCCACCTGCTGCTCTTTCGGACACACGGAATTAATGTCGTTCGGGCACGCTATTTTTTGGCAGCTAGAGATTGAGGGGGTCATGGAGAGGGGCAGATTGAATCCATCGACCAGAGAGATGTCGTAAGTGCCCAGAAGCTTGACAGTTGAGCATGCCATTGCAGTCACCGGTTTGGCAGGTGCCTCGATCGCTGCCGTCGAAGGAGCAGCCAGTGCGGCCCCAAATTCTGCCCGACGGTTTTCCGGCGGCAACTTGGATGCTTCATGACTGTCCTTCTGTTAATTGGCTCCCTCCACCGGGAAACGCCGCTGCCCAAACTGTCTGTGGGCACTGGTTAATGATCTCAAATGTTGCTGCTTTCACTCTCACTCCTGCACGCACTCATTACTTTTACATGTTACTCTACTTTGACAAAAAATTAAACAATTAAAAATCAAGGCTGAATGCTGAATGTAAAATGTTACCTTGGAGAACTATGAGACATGTTGCTGTGAGTGCAATTGAAAGTGCCATAGCCGTAGCCATTGCTAACAATTGTGGAATTGTGAGTGCTTGAATGAGTGTTTATATAGGGCAATTGTAGCCGTGTCAGTAACGTTATTTCGGATTAAAAGAGTCTTCTTGTGGACAGGTTTGTTTGAACGTGAGTTGGACGCTGAAAAATAAAATAGCATAATCATGTGTTTTAACATATAAACTAGAAAAAATAAATAACTCTTGGTTACCTTTTTACTCCCCTGGGAAAATATCTTTATTCCTCCACTTGAGTATAAATAAATAAATAAATATACATATGAAGCTATAAGTTAAATTTTGTTTAGTTAAATTTTGTTTATAAAATGATGTTAATATATTTATTTTACGAGTCGATAGTGATCGCGTGGGAAATTAGAGAGAGACGTCACATAACAATGAAAAATATCTCATGTTTCGAAAGTTTTCGGCCACATTAAAAAAACTTTCAATGGTAGGGTTCATTACAATGAAAATAAATAAGTTTTCTTTATTTTTTAAATTGAAAAGTGTATATTTATTATTAATAATAAAATATTATAATATTGATTGTATAAAAATAGTTGAAAGAAATAATATTGTGGAATATATATTATATCAAGAATTTTTTTACATCAAAATACTAATATTAAAGTTATATAGTAATTAAAGGTATAATAAAAATGTGGTTTAATAAAAAAAATATAAAAATAAAAATTAATAAATATAAAGATTAAGGTTATTAAGTAACAACGATGAACATGATGGCAGAGGGAAACGAGAAAGGGTGACTATCAATGTTGTTTCCCTAATCATTGGTGTCTAAAAGATCTTTTGTGTTAGGGACAGGGTCTCACCCATTAATCTTTTAATATTAACAACACATTCGTATCTTTTATTGTTTTCAAATCTAGATGCTCTATTAGGATGATGAGAAAAGTACATTTTTCTAGTGATCAAAGTGATGTATCAAAAAACTAAGCATTTTTTAGAGACCTCGATTTAGAAAACACATTTTTTTAAAAAAATGATGTCATACACTTCTTATAAATATATCTACGTTTTTAGGGCTAGAAATTTTTAAGTCAAAGATGATTTGAGCAAAGTCTTCTATTTTTCACAAGTTTTTAAGGTTGTCATTGTTTTACCATCAAACTTTAAAAAAAAAAATTGAAACCCTATTTTTACATAGATTAGATGAAGAAAATGCTTCCTCAGTGTAGTGCTAAGGATTGAGGGGTATCCATCCCGTCAAATTTATTCGGAGCATGATCCCACCTTCATCCCTTTTTAATATCCCTTGGGATTTGTACCTTGATAGATTGATAGATGACTAGGCAACACTTTTTACACCATCATTCTCACTGTTAGACTACAACCCACTTAATATTTCCAAATCAAACTTTAATTTCTACTCTAATTTCAAATCGTGTTATATTCAAAATATATTTCAACATTCTTTTTCATCTTTATTATTTTGTTTTTTTTTTAAATTTAATTTATTATTTTCAATTTAATTAAATCCAACCAAATATTTATATAAATATTTGTGTTGATTTTTGGTTAAAATCCATTTATATATAATATGAATTGTTATTTTACAATTTTGATGGCTTTCTAATGATAATTTTCCTTTTTTAATAATGATGTCACATAATATATAGATAACCGTGATGTTTGAACATAAATAAATTAATTTTTACAATTTTAAAAAAAATTATATGTATTAAATTTGGACAAGTTTCAAATACATGTTAGCCTAGGGACTATGCAGGTTAGGCATTAAACTAGAAAGAGATGGAGAAAAAAACATAGAAAGGTGATAGGGTAGTGGGCGTAGGAAGAGCTTTTGCCTTAAATGTCATGTGCATTCACTGCTCGCCCGCAGGATTTTCACTATAGCGTTGACAATACCAGCCAACATCTCTTTAGTTATTAAAAGTTTTTCTTTAACTTAAAAAGGTCAGTTTGAAAGTGATTGGACTTTGTAAGAAACCACTTCACTATTCTTACATTGAAAAGTTATGTACATGTTATTTTTTTAGGACCAAAGATTAACATATATATGTCTAATTATTTATAAGAATGAAATTATTAATTAAATATATTTGTATTAATTATTTTGAGTGTGATATAAATAAATTTGAATCATCTGACGATTAAGGAAGAGAGGAATTCAAGTCTCTTTCAGTTTGGTAGTTAAGGATATGTAAATAACAGTTGCAAGTTGGGTCATTTGGGGCTTATCTCCTTACTTTGCATTCGTCTAATGATCTATCAACATGTCAAAACAACAAATGTTATCATTGAGATGGACTTAAATCCCCACTTCGACATGGGATTGCATGGATCTCATCACTACCAAAGCCCAATGCTACAAATATAGCAATGTCAATTGAATAATTTCTACACAATCATAACTATTTAATTTTATCTGCTATTATTTTTTAGAGAAAAACAAACTAATTGTGTAGTACATCATTCTCTTATTTTCAACTGTATTATAGTTCAAGAGTGGTACACTATAGTTGAATCCCACATTTAAAAAAAATTTATCTACACTAATTATTCCAAACCCAGTTTAGATACCCAATGGTAAATGGATGTTTTAAAAAATTACCATATGTGACAAACATGAATAAATAAAGGTCCTTATAAATGTCATTTTTGTAATTGAATTAAAAAATTAAGAATTAGAAGAGAGATAGAGAATTTTAAATACACACCCAACCAGTAGCTTTCCAAAAAGTGGTATTGAACAAAGGCGCAGTAAAGATGACTTGAGGAAAATTTGTAGCTACAGGAACATTACTCCCAAATTGATTCACAGTAGCTACATTCAACACTCCATGTAAGGCATCAAACCACCATTTATATTTTGGAATTCCAAGTCTAGGAGTAACATTTGTTGTATTCACCAGTGACTAGATATTAGATTAAATAGAAGTTTTGTTCTAAAATGCTATACAATAATATAGAAGATTCAAAAAGATGAGGCAAAAGGATAAGCATTTGAAGAACTAGGACAAACAAAAATGTCTTGCAAAATAAAAAATGTTTGGAAACTATTATCTTATATTGTAGAAGCCTTATGTGACAACCATCGGGTTTTTCATCCAAACAAATTAATAGTACAACACATACTTCAAATGAAAAAAATAATAATGATATAGACATTACATCTAAATATGTTTTCATCTACTTATTCTATGTGCTCAATAGCCAATACAAAGTATTAGCTAGCAAGTAAACACATATTCCATTAAAAATCACATGCTAAAAGATATTAATAAGAAAAAGCATTCACAATTTTGTCTAGGCAATATTTTGATCAAACCATTACCAAACCATGACAAAAAATGTGAGTGTTGAACACCTTGAATTATTATTGATGATGCCCATATATTATCTTGCAACCAGTGTCTTTCCCAACTCAAAGGTTGACCTGGCTCAGGGGTTTCTCCCAAGATGAAATAGGGGAAAAAGAATTATACCATTCAATCACAAGGCTTAAAGTTTACAATCAATATATTTTGAGGAGCATAGTATGAAGAAGAAAAGGTTGAAATTTGAATAACTTGGAGCCAAAAGGTTCAAATTTTAAAAACTTGGAACCAATAGTTGAAACCAAAAGATTGACATCTTTGAATTATTGACATTTAAAAATATATGAAAATGTTGTAATATTTTTTAAAGTATATTTAATTTTGAATAAGATATACGTTATTTTACTATTGGAACATTTTAGTAAAACTATTATTAATGATAATTTATAAAAGGTATCACAATAAAGCAGTTAGTTGGTATTTATGGTTCAAATACTCTGTCAGAAAAAATATCGACTCAAAACAATCAAGACAAAAAAATTGGAAGTGGCAGCGAAACAAACAACCATGACCCCCTAATTTACTAATAACCACAGCCTCTGTTTGAGGACTTGAGCTATAATAGATATCCACTTCTCCCTTTATTTTCTAATGCCCTGAAACCTAAGATCTCAGATCTGGCTCATGTGGCCCTCAACCCCCAAACTTACAAATCAGTCCTAGTTTGGTTAGAATAGCTATTTCTTATTCCACTTTAGTGTGGTCAAAAGTAATGATAGGGTCTTCCTCAATTACAATGATGCACCCATATTTCATTTAAATATTTTCATTCTTTGCATTGCTAGCAGGAGTTTGCAGATTTGAAATAATCTTAATTTGTTTTAATGTTCTGAGATAAACTTTCAAAATCCATATAACAAAAATAGGTAACAAAAAATACCTGTTACTGCTCTGCATACCTATTACCCTGGCCATGTAGCAACAAACCTACTACTGTCTTAGTTATGCCCTAGTCCATCCATGATTGCATGCCATAACATGCCTTAATTTATTTGTCTCATATATACATTATTTTCAATATAATATATTATTTTCTAAAAAATTATGGTCTTTATTTATTTATAATATGTATGCAATATTTTTAATATAAATTCATATTTTTTATATTATTTATTCCATCAATAATAAATTTTTTATTTGAATATATAAACTACTTTGATAAAAAATTTACAAACATTTATACATAATTAAATAAAATCAATTAATTATAATTGAAAAATCACTCTTATCATAAAATTATAATTATTAAATTTCATTGAAATGGTTCCCTTCCCCTAATGCAAAAACTCAACTCATCTTTCTGTGGTAATCAAATGGTAAAGAAGGTAAACTTTACCCTCAGCCCCATAGTGTGGAGCACAGAGAGAGAAAGGGAGACGATGGTTACGCTCCGGGTACTGCGCGAGGCGCACTGCTGATCGAGTTTGGTCGACTGGGTCGATTCCGGCAATAGGATCTGACGTCGTGGCCGGTGTGTAGAGCCCAATTAGTGACAGCGCTGATGTTTTATCTCTGGCTCTCGGATTTAACGGTGCACTGGATTTTCACGGTAGGAGACAGCACCATTGACACGGATTACGCGGCTACGTTGGCGACGGGAAAGTCGTTCAGGTGTCCTCCTTATGCACTGGCTCGGATCCACACAAAAGCGCAAGGGTACCTCCTGCTCCTCTCTTCTTCAGACGACACAGATCCCGCGCGCAACAACAATCTAAGGGTACCCGAAAGGCGCGCACGCTGTAAGATTGTGCAACGAGGCGAAGATAAGCCAGAGGGTGAAGGTGAAAAGGGGATCCCTCTATTCTCTTCAATGTGTCGGCTTCGCAGCAAGCAGAGGAGTTGCCGATGCAGACAATATATAGGGTGGGATTCCTACGCCTGGGCCTTACGGGCAGCTTAGACAATCGCGTCGTTTCCAAGGATCCAGCTTGTGGCCCGCTCATTGATGCATTCGCCATTAAAGAGCTTTCTATACCCGTTTATGTTAAGGGTAAGCAATTGTCATATTATAATTGCTTTTCCACAATGGAAGCGGGGCTTGTAGGGTCTGTGCTAGTTTCAGAGTAAAAGTCATTTAGCTGATGTGGTGTGTTTGCAGCTAATTTGATTTAAAAAGTGGGGATTTCGAATAGGGGTCTCATGTGTTCTGGAGTTCTGTTGCCTCCAAACGTAGATGACCGGAACTCCCATGTGCCGCAAGCCAAAAAAGCAGCGGAGCTCCTGGCAAGCAAAGAGAGCTCCTTCCAACAGATCGTAAGAACAGAGGTCGGAACCAAGATAAGAAATTTAAGCTCTCGAAAAAACATTAAACGATGCATAGTAGATTTCTTTTCAACTGAGAACTTGGAGGATTATTTGCAACAACTGTTTGCATATTTCCTTTTCTATGAATTTGCGAGCAGTCTAGATTACCAGTTAACTTGTTGGAAAAACATTACTCAGTGTATTATTACAGCTATTTGTTGTTCATTTCCCACTCTCCATGTGTGCTAAAGGCACTTACCTTTTAAATCTGATCTTTGGCGAAAGTACTCGTTGAATTTATTCATCATAGAAAGAATGCAGACTCAAACTAAAAATAACATATTTATTTAAAAATAAATAAAAAATCTCTGCATTTAAGGGACCAGTCGCTTTAGAGTAGTGTTTATTAATGAAGATATTTAATCCAATATATCAATGAAGATATTACATATATAGATAGGCAGAGCGTCGCCGCAGAAAACAATTTTATAGTTAGAACCAGCAGGACAAGTGAAGGTGCTGGTAGCATCATCAAAGGGATAGCTGTAGGCCTGCGGGCATTTTCCCTTGAAAAACTTGGAGTAGTTGGTGGGTGGGCACTTGTCGCTGCTGCTATACTCCCCTGTGCAGCAGTATTCTGGTTTATTATATGTAGCGCAAGCACTCTTGCATCCTCCAGCCACCTTCTGCTCATTTGGACATGCAGAATTAATGTCGGTCAGGCACCCTATTCTTTTGCAGCGAGAGTTCGAGGGGGTAATGGACAGAGGCAGATTGAATCCGTCCACCAGAGAGATGTCGTAAAACTCTGGAATCTGGTTTTGGTTCACGGAATATTCGGCAAGAGCTGCAGGAACCTGCCCATAAGCTTGACAGTTGAGCTTGCCATTGCAGTCACCGGTTTGGCAGGTTCCTCGGCCGGTGCCGTCGAAGGAGCAGCCGGTGCGGCCCCAAATTTTGCCTGTTGTTCCTGCGGGAACTTGGATGATCCATGATTGCCTTTGTGCTAATTGTTGCCCTCCACCTGGATTTGCCGCTGCCCACACTGTGTCTGTGCACTGGTTTGTGATCTCAAACGTTGCTGCATCCACTCTCACTCTCACTCCTGCACGCACTCACAAATTTTAAATCCTACTCTGTTTTGATCAAACATTAAGGAATAGTAATAGTAATACTATCTAATACCTTCTCCCGAAAAAGAACAATCTATAACTGAAAAGGCAAGGCATTGCAGAATGTAAAATGATACCTTGAAGAAAAATGAAAAAAATTGTGCGAGTGCAATCGAAGCTGTCATCGCAGTAGCCATTGATAACAATTGTTGAATTGTTGATTGAATGCATGTTATGTTCACAGGGCGAAATTGTTGCCGTGTTGACGACTAGTATGAAAGCGCGTTTTCGTGTAGGTCACGCACCAGCCTAAATTTGATGGCCGTATGGCCGTATTTACAATTTTTAGCCGTAGAATACAATCTAATTTCTTTTGGAACCGTATTTAATTGCCTGATAAAATTTTAAAGAGACCGTCAAATTTGTAATCGATTAATATAAGTATTATGCATTCAATACATAATATTATTGTAGTATGAAGAATTCGAGTCTCTCTTCCTCATTGTTCTATTTGGATTTTTTTTCTTGATTTCATCTTTTCATAGTGGTCATATGGAAATAAAGACAAGATTTTAAGAAATTACATATATTTTACACATAAGATATCCACAAATTTTAACCATATTCTTTCCATTTACCTTATAACAATAATATTTTTGGAAAGAGTCAACTCATGTGATTTGTTTATTATTAATGTCTAAATCAATTGTAACGATAGTTGTGTCCCATTTTTATTGGTGTAATTGGAATTGTATATGGAGCTACATCTACAAATGGTATTCTAAAGTAAGTGTCAAATTCCACCATAACATATGTGTCGGTGGTTCTATAAGGCACTTATGGGTTTATATATTATCCTTAAAATATGACCTAGAGCTCCATTTAAAATGCCTACATCTATCTACATATTAGAGGTTAACCTCATCTTTCCATTCTTAACAATTAATAACTCTACTTCTAATTTATCGTTCTAACATCCTGAAGTAATCTATGTTTTGGTTAATATGCTATGTGCAATAGGTCATTTTAATGACTATAATTTCTTTTTATTATGGTTATGCAAATTATCATTTGTTGCACGTAAATGAATAGCATTGCCAAATTCTTTCTGGGAGGTTACATCTAACGCATAATTAGTTATTCTTATAAATAATTTTCAATCATCAATTGTTGGATGTGCATCTCTAAGATTTATGAGAAGTTGGTGAAACCTTTTTTGGCACTCACTACTTATTGTCTAAATATCCTATAAAAAGTAACAATTAATTTTAATTCTTCTCATAAAATTTATGCACGTCTATTACTATTGCATGGTGGTTTACCACTCATAGGGGAAACTATCCAAAATATCTTCTCAAAATGATTGACATACCTCCGAAACTCATGTTTACATTTTAAAGAAATGTTTGACGAAGCCACACATCTATGTTTTGCATAAATGTTTCTCTAATGAAGCTCATTTACTCGATCAATTGTATTTTATATGTCAAGTATCTTCTTGGAAACTTGTGTTTCTTGTCCCTATAATTCAACAAAATATGTGATTATGATTTATAGTGTTGAATGATTTTTTGATGCTCCAATATTGAATGTTGTAACTCTAGTGGGTGAAATTAATAGGTAAAACTATTATAATATGGTCTTCGATACTTGAAAATGGAAATATTGACACATATTTACCACACATAAAAGTTCCTAATTTGTCATTCTCTCACACATGGATGTTATTTTATGAGTCAACCTTTCTAGTACATTGTTAAACACCTACAGGAACCTCACTATCTATTTAAAACTTGCTAAATATACAACACAGACATCTCCAAACTATTAGATCAATTTGCTTATATAAAAGTTAGGTTTGCTAATTGATATTGATCGATCTAGTCAAAATTGACTCGCTCCAAGTAACGACTATTTCATATAATTAAACTCATCTTTAGGGTGGGCCCATAATCCTAACGTGTCACTGGCATGAGGAGTTATTCAATTAACCTTATATACAAAAAGATCAAGGTGTCATTCAAAAGTGACTTGACACTTATCTGGAATTCATCTATACACTATTACACACTAACCAAATCTACCATATTATTTCTAATTTGAAAAACTATCACTAGGAGTAGCCATAATTAAATTACTAAGCATATTTTTGATGGGTTTTTCGACATACCAACTTTGGCAAGGTGAAAATCCACCCAACCTCTCTTGAAAGGAGATGGAATCTATATACACATAATATTTCTAAACTTGATCAATTATTGATGCTTTATCTCTTACAGGAACCCATCGAGTCTCAATCTCTCTAAGTGCATGCCTTAAAGGGTGTACCAAGAAAGTGGTGGGTAGATCATTGGTGCTTTTTAGGATTGTTGTCCCTTATACCACCACTCTCTATCAATCCATCCTTCTCCTATACTCTTCCCTAAGCCTTTTCTCTTCTCTTACACACTCCTCCAAGTAATTTAATGCCTCACTTAGCCCCTTCTTAAGCCTAAACCCATTTTTGATAGTTTACAATACACTATCAAGCTAGGTCAACCCTGTATTTAATTTTTTTAAAGCACATTATGGATCTAGGTCAGCCTTGGCTGACCTAGACTGGGACCTAACTTATTTTTATCAAAAATAATATAGGGTCAAATTGGGTCAACCTTGACAACTAAACTTTCAAAAAGGTTTAAGGTTAGATTCAACTATATATACACATTCATTTCACCATTTATAAGAGAGAAAATAGAGTTAATTATTCATTTATGCTTCTTTACAATCTCCTCTTCAACCATTCTACTTGAGGAGCTATTTTTTAGAGTTTATACTTAGAGAAGAATCTTATCTTGTAGAAAAGACTTGGATGCTTAGGCATTTCTTAGTAATCTTGACAAACCATAACAACCTCTTGCAAAGTACCTTTGGCCAAGGGAGATATTGCGTCTTAATAGGTTTATCTTCAAGGGAAGTATCTTTAACTTTATCCTTATATATTAGTAGATAAAAGTAGTATAAGTAATGGATTTAAATTATGTTACTCTCTTTATGCATTAGGGTTTTATCTATACATAGCTTAATTAGGATGCTCCTATGCATGTTTACTTTTTATGTTAGTTACCTCCACTTTGTGCCACAAATTTTAGTGAGCACTAGATTAGATTTTAATTTAATTTGTATATACTTAGTGAATATGAAAACATAAAACCTAGCTAGGGTTATTACATGGTTTTGACTAGAGGCTTTGGAACGCTCTCTAGTGATATTATTATGGTAAGAGACCCCTTAGTTAGGTCTAGTTGATCCATCTTAGTCATGACTCTAAATATCTAATCTATCAACAATCAAAAATGTAATTAGGATTTATATTTTCCAAGCTAAGATTGATTAATAAGTCAATAACATTATTCTTTGTACACATTTTGATGAACCCAATGTGAATCAAACCCTTTTTGGTTTTCTTTCACACAATTATTTTATCATTATATTGAATATTTAAATTTTTATAGTACTATATCAAACCTATTGGTATAGTTCTAATAGTCGGTGCTCAGGTTTAACACATAGTTTCCCCAAAAAGATTATGGTCTATCTATGTAGGTCTTCTCAAATTATAGGTGAATGGATTGATCATTTCAGCACAGTCTTCTTCTTCAGTTATAATATTGCATACATAGTCAAACTAGTCAACTATGTTCATAGTTTTTATTTTCAACACATAGGTTTGCAAACATAGTCAAGCCTGTCAATTTTATTTGTACCTTGTTTTTAACACAGGTTTCTTAAAATCCATTGAGTCAGTTGACTTTGTTCACAAAATTTTTGAATTACCACTTGAGAATCACAACATAAAATTTTACAATCTAATTATCTTCAAACCCACCAAGGTTCGTTCATACCTTCTTTATCATTTCAACATAGCATCCCTTTTACTATTTTTCAAAAGTTTGAAATTTATAAAATAGTATCCCTATAGCAAACTAGGTCAACTAGCTCGATACCATTTTATAGAATATCTTCTATATATGAGATATAGTTGACCTAATCAATTATGTCCTTTTGGATCTTGCTTCTACATATAATAGTGACCCAGCCAACTTTGTTCTATTTTATTTACATACAATGTCTACTAAATTAACTATGTAATCTTCACAGTCAATGGAATTAACTTTATTGTGTTAGTAATTAGTCCACCTTTCATTTTAGTTACTTGCATGCTTAGAGTAACAAACATAGTATAATTAGATGGTTTTTTAATTTACCGATTTAGTCACACTATTTTTCTCTTTTACACACACTCCCAAATAATTTTACACAAAAATACATTAAATATTTGTCTTTCTAAGGTCTACCTACTTGGATTTCATCACCAAAGGGCAAGCCAACATAGTTTTCTAGCCAAGTATAAACACATGGTTAATGGTATATATTGTCAAAGCACATGACACCCTTATCACTACATGATTGTGAATTGAGAGGGTAAGCCCCAATATGAAGCCAATACTATCACCGATACAAATCTATTTCATTCTTAAAACTATACATAGATTACTTTCTAGTTCCTACTTCCAGCCAACTTCCCATTGCATTAATTTCAAATTTTATTATAACTTAACAACACTTAAGGATGAAAAATTAGTTAGTATTTACTTTTAAGTTTACTGCTTGTTATTTGATCATTGTATTTTATCTTGAAAAACTTTCATTAACCAATGCTAGTGCAAGCTTTGTGTTGTGTGTTCCAATTGAATCAATCACATTGGTCCAATTATTTATTTTCTTCATCTCATTTGCTTAGATATTATCTTAAAAAATGTTTTAGAACATTATCATTCTGTTGACCCAGACTCTTACAGACTGTCAGTATTGCTTACCTTCAATACACATTGACCCTATATAACTATGTATCTTATCAATCGATTCAATTTTCCCCTTTTAAGTACATAATTGACATGTCTAACTGTGTATATTTTTCATCTATTCAATTCCCCATTTTAAAGTAAATAGTTGACTTGTTAGACTATGTACCTTTTTCATCTATTTAATGTCTTCATCTGTAGTACATAGCCGACCCATTTGACTATGCATCATTTTATCCTCTTCTAATTTCATCCTCTATTGACCATAGTCAACACATATGATTGTGTATCATTTTAGCCATTCCAATTTTATTTTCTACAAAATGTTGTTGACTAGTTTGACTCTCTTTTGCATCATGTTCTATGGACCCTTCTAATTGACTTTGTCAACCCAATAGACTTTGTACCTATTGGTTGATAGTGTTTTATATTTGATCAAATCTATCTCTATTTTTATTCCTTATTTCTTGATCTCAAATTATTTCTTCAAACATCATGATATCCCCTATCAAAATATTTTGGACAATCTAAATGTATTTAGACACTATATGGGATGTTTTGTTTTCCTATTTTCACTACCCAATAGGATCTTCACTCTTGGAACACCTCTTCTTCTCCCTTATCTTACAATTGAAACATGGTTCAAATCACTCCAACATGTGAGATTGGTGGCTCAGATCATTTTAACACTTATTAAGATAATTTCAACCTTCAAAAATCTCATCATAATATGGGGGCGATTGATACAAACCTATCCAATAACCCCACAATAAATATGCCACCTAGTAACCCTCCCCCTAATACCAATACAATGAATCTTCCTACCAACACCAACCCACCAATTAATAAAACTCAAATTCTTGCATAAATAACATAAAAGTGAACGTCATGCAAACATCTAATACCTCTCAAATGATGACACTATAGCATCATTTGATAGACATGGATAATCAGCCTCTTATTCTTCTTACTCAAAATACTCAAAATTTCATTCCTCCACCTCTTAAAAATGCTATAGGAAATGTTATTCCCCAACCTATTATGCATAATAAGATGCTTCAACACATATAAAATGAGAATTTATCCTCTTTCATTATATCTATTGACATTAGTAATATATTTATAACTATTAAATATGAATAGACTAACGACCCTATATCTTTTCTTAAGGGATTCGATAATATTTATAAAGAGTAGATCCAAACCAATACCTTAGAGTCACAACCAAATTTTTAGTTAAAACCTTCACTGGTGATGCATTATTATGGTATAACCAACTTCCCTAATATTTTATATGGTAACTTGAGGATTTAGTCAATACTTTAGTTAAATAATTCCAACATAATGATCTTCCCAAAAATTATCTTAGTCATTTCATCAATGCTAAGAAATCTCCTCCCGAATCAACTCATGATTTTATCAAATGACAGAAATATTTGGATCACAAGGCTGATCACAATATGACTAATGACAACTTGTTTAAATTTTTCATAATGACATTAACATCTTCACTCCAATAAAAGTTTTGAACTTTTACTTCCAAAATATCAAATGATGTTCTTGACCAAAATAAGCATCAAGACTTCCTAATGAAATCATTTGAACCCAACACTAAAGTCATCATGGGATCTTTCCAACATTTAACCAATGTAATAACCAGAAATCTTCCTCAACCTAAACCAAGAGTAGATAAAGAAAAAAATCCCCAACCTTCCCATATGTCATTAACCATGCAATAAATGAAACAAATTTTAATGCCTTCTAAACCATTCACTTATAATCCCCCTAAATGATATGACCCTAATCAATTTTGTTGGTTTCATGCTGATATAGGTCATTCCCATGAGACATGTCAGGGGCTTACCAAATTTTCTATCTCTTTTATATTATAAGATTCATTCAATCATGATGCCATGACCAAAATTCTTTATCAAGATTATGTTAATGCCTCTCAAAAGAAACAAACTTCCAAAACTTCTTCCTTTAATAATCCCAAAACTTTCTCTACATCCAACCCTCAACAATCAACTAAGGATATTTATGTGATTGATTCTAATTATGATCAATACTATTCCATTTCCCAATATGTAAATACATCTAAATTTAATTATCAATGCAATCCAACCCATAAAGATCCCATTGCCAAACCAAAGAAACCATGATTAAAAGAGCAACATTTAAAAGATACCACTAACACTAACTTACCTTCATAAATTAATGAGGAACCACTTACTCAATCTGAACCTCCAACCACTTCTCTTCATCCTAAACATATTTTACCCTCCAAGCCTTGTGTTGATTCTTCTTCTTCCAAAACTCATTAGAATTTCTTAGAAGAACTTAACTCTATGCCTTGTAAAATTTCTCTCATGGAGTTAGTTCACACTTTTCCCTATCATAGTAAATTATTAATGAAACAAATCCAAGAAATCGAATAATCATCTTCCTTAGAAGAGGAACAACCTTCTCACGAGCCTCAACCAATAAAAGTTCATACCATTGAATCTATTTGTCCTTCTTCAAAACCTTTCATAGAGTCCCTTGAAGAAGACATGACCAATGATGAAATTATCTTTTAAATTGATGATCGACCTCTCTTTATCAAAATAGCCATTAATACCACCCTCATTCAAAAAGTATTGGTAGATGAAGGGTCAAGAATTAATGTGACATCTCTTTGGCTCATTCAATAACTCGATATAATAAATATCATCTTAAACACACTCATTTAACATGTCTGGATTTGACAAGACCAATAAATAGTTGTTTGGTTGTATTTGGTTCCCTCTTACTTTTGGACCTAAAACTATACGTACCAAGCTTATGGTCCTAGATTTACTATTATCCTATAATATACTTCTAGGACACCCATAAACCCATCGAATGCAGGCTATTACCTTTTTTGGAAGATAATGTATTAAGTTTATTCATAATGGAAAATGATGTAAACATGAGGCTGATCTTAACCTATGGAGTAATTAACTTTCCAATCCTAAATCTTAATATATGATTCCCACTATTATAAAAATAAATAACACACCTTTACATGAATTCGTCAGTATGAATCCATATTTACAAGTCACTCTTGCTGATTTTAACAATGATGAACCAAATGATTTTAAAAATACATGCAATACTACTAAACTAACTCCTTATATTTTAGAGTGGTTTCTTCCTTCCTTGTTACCTCATGATTGTACCATCCCTCTTATCGATGGGATCACAGATTTACCACCTCCATGTAATGCACTTGAAGCGTCTTATACAAAAGATGATTTCACTTCTAATGACTATGGAGTGGCTATGCTATTTCAAGGACCTTTAACTATGTCATCGCATAAATTTAGTGATATAGGTATCTCCCTCTCAGAGTTTCCTTTAGAGACACAAGAATGTACTATCTCTCCAACGTATGATGATAACTATATTATGGCCCAAGCTCAATCAAGAGACTTGGATGTTCAACACCATCAGGAACCTTAGCTAAAATATATGATTTTAATTGTGACGTTCATATTATTTACAAATATATTGGGTTAGAACCTAAAGGTTATGTACCTATCGTTAATTCTCTAATCCTTATGTGATTGAAAAAATCTTACCTCTCGAACCTTTAAAACTTATAGAACCTTCTATACCTCCCATCACTCTACCATATCCTCTCCCTAACCAAAATTCTAATGATATACCTGTCATCAATCCAATTGAACCTACTCAACCTTATTCTACAGTTATACCTAATCCTGAGAACACTCTCAATGCCAAGGCTATAAATTTATGCCAGATACATTTTGAATATGATTTGCATGGTAAAAAAATCATTGATCTTGAAGTAGATGTGGAATATTATAGGCATCTACCTACGTTACCTAGAAATGAAGCCATTCTTAAATTAATCCATGCTCAAGAACCTTAATTCCCTCGGTAACACAAAAACCTTTAGAATTTCAAGTGAAAGGGCACTCATTTTAACAGCTTAATTGCTAGCATCAACCGAAAAAACAATCCCATTTCTTCTCTTCCCAATATGACATATCATTTTCAATGTGAAAATTTCATGCTTATTAAAGAAACCTCAAGAATAGAATATGGCACACCCTTGTGTCCTCAACCTATCACTATTTTCAGAGAACTCATACTGATCAAACATGATAAATTTAGTCTATTATTCAATAAATATCATGATACTTTCACTTGTTCATATGAGGACATGTTTGACATTGATCCCAATATCATGGTGCACAACATAATCACATACCCTGACACCAAACTCATTTGGAAAAAATTAATAAAAATTTCCCCCAATGATTCCACTTTATGTCATAAAAATTTATCAAAATATTAGATGCCAAGTTTATCAAACCTATGGACTATTTTGAATGGGTGTCACACATTATTACTATTGATAAAATATTACCTTGACTTTTTTCATTTGCATCAACTTTCATAATCTCAACCTCATTTGTCCTAAGGATAATTTTCCATTACCTTTGATAGATGCCATCATCAACTCCACTACTGGATACAAAATTGTTTACCTTATGGATGGGTTTTTGGGATAAAATTAAATTCATATCACCGTTGAAGACAAACACAAGACAACATTCACTTTGGAATGGGGAACTTATTTCTATGTTAAGATGCCCTTTAGCCTTAAAAACATTGAAGTTAACTATCAACAAGCTATGAGCCACATTTTTCATGAGCTTATACATAAGATTATGGAAACATATATGGATGATCTCATTACTGAATCCAAAAGTCATAAAACCCATCTTTCAGATCTTGCCATCATCTTTGATCGACTCATCAAATATAAAGTTAGATTCAACCCCTACAAATGTGTTTTTGACATTACTTATGATAAATTTCTAGGGTTCTTAGTCTCTCTTCATGCTATGGATGTTGATCTCACTAAAATCAATGTTATAGTGAACATGACTATTCCTCATTCCATTCTAAATATTTATACTTACCTTGAAAAGCTTGGGGCAATCTAACGATTTACCCCCAAAATGGCTTATCAAATTTATTTTGTTAATTCTAATATTAAGAAAGGTAATGCTTTAAAATATTTAGATTCTTGTAAAAATACACTTAGCAACTTTTTTCTGTATACCTTTTTTATACCTGATCACAAGATGGAATTACTACAAGAATCCTATCCAATGAAAATGCCTAGACTGTTGTAGCTTGGCTTATGATTAGAGATACTAAAATGGCTAGTGATTTATATGTATTACTGTTTCCTTGCCCATCAAATAATGTTTTCATTTTTTAACACTTTGAACCAATGTATATAATTCTTTATCAGAAGTTGGATAATTTCCTACCGCACTTGTGAAGGTCTCATAATGATAGCAGATAAGCTTCTTTCCCTACATTAAATTAGCTCCCATAGCATAATCACTTACTTTTGTCTCAATCTAAAATGGTTGTTGCAAATCAGGAAGTACCAAGACTAGAGTAGTACTAATTTTTTCTTTCAAAGTATCAAAGGCCTTTTGATGCTTGCCTCCCCACTAAAACCCTATTTAATACTAGTTAAAGAATGCAAAGGTGATGCAATATATGACAAATGAGCAATAAACTTTCTCCAATACTGTACTACACCAAGAAAACTTCTAAAGTCAATTACATTATTAGTTTTAGGCCAATTAACAATGGCTGCCACTTTTACAGGATCAATTTTCTATTTTCTATGTTGTAGAATGTAACCTAATTAAATCAAAGAGGTTTTACCAAATTCACATTTTGACATTTTCAAATAAAATTTTTCTCTTCTTATTGCATCTATGACTTTCTTAATATAGATCACATGATCTTCCCAAGATTGACTAAAGATCAAAATATCATCTAATTAGACTATAATAAAATTATCAAGGAATGGTCTAAAAACATCATTCATCAAATGCATCAATGTAGCCAATGCATTACACAACCTGAAAGGCATGACAAGCCATTCAAATAATCCCTATTTTGTATTAAAAGAAGTTTTACACACATCACCATCATTAATCCTAACCTGATGAGAACCACTTTTCAAGTATAATTTAGTGAAATAAACATCATTTTTTAACTGATCCAATAAATCATCTATACAAGGAAGAGGGTAACGGTTCTTAATAGTAATTTTGTTTAAATCATGAAAATTAACACACATTCATCATGTGATATCTTTCTTTATCACCAAAATGATAAGCAAACCAACAGGAGATGAACTTGGAAGAATAACACCTTTTTCCAAAAGTTCCATTACCTGATTTTTTATTTCCTCATTTTCCAGCACTAATAACCTATACATGCGAATGTTAGGGAGAGGAGAATCTTGAATTAACTAAACTAGATGTTTAACTCCCCTTTTAGGGGGAAACCCCTTGGGATCTTGAAATACATCATCATAACTAGAAATGATTTCAACCAATTCATTATTATGCCTAGGATCATAATTTTCCAAATCTTGTCAATATTATTTTTCTATAGAATTCATCAACAGAGATAAAAAGTCTTGCTTGAATTAACTAGTCTTTTCATTTGCCTTGTTGAAACCAAGCAAAGTACTTATTTTCCTCTCTATAGAAGATTACCTTTTTATCATAAAGATAAGGGATTCCAAAAATAATTCCACATATGTTCAAAGTGACTACATCTAAATCAACCTCATTAACGAACTTGGATGTGATTGCATATCTTAATCTACAAGTTTTTGTTACTTGCAGTTTTGCATTATCACATACCCAACCTAGTGGATAAAGCTTCGGATGAGGTTTGGTTTGCAAGTCTAACTTTTTAACAACCTCCTCAGAAATAAAATTTGCTTGAGATCCACTATCAAATAGAATGTTAATTTTTGTATGTTTAGAAACAACTCTAATGTGGAACAATTGTTCCCTTACAAAGTCCATGGAAATACTTTCCCAATGATGGGTAGGAATAGGTAAAGGAGTGTAAAGTCCCAATTTCTTATTACTAGGATTGATTTTGGTAAAAATACCACACCCACTAATGTATTTAGCAACATGTTCCTACATACGAAGCCAATAAAAATACATTTTGAAATTTGAAACCATTTTACCAACTCCAAAATGACCAAAAATAAGAGAAGTGTGAGCTTCACTAGTCATGTGCACACTTTCATTTTGAGGAATAAAAAGTTTACCCAAATGATATAAAAGACCATTATACACATCAAGTCTTCATACACATCCTTAAATTCAACATCATCAATATATTATTATTTATAAATTTCATGAGACGAAGAACCATGACCTAAATGAATAGATGTAACTACCATAGGAGGCCTAGAAAGCATGTTAGCAACTTTGTTTCGTATACCTTTTTTATGCCTGATGACAAGATGGAATTACTACCAGAATCCTATCCAATGAAAATGCCTACACTATTGTAGCTTGGTTTATGATTGGAGATACTAAAAGGGCTAGTGATCTATATGTATTACTGTTTCCTTGCCCATCAAGTAATCTTTTCATTTTTTAACACTTTGAACCAATGCTATAATTCTTTATCATAAGTTGGATAATTTCCTACCACACTTGTGAAGGTCTTAGAATGATAGCAGATAACCTTCTTTCCCTACATTAAATTATCTCCCATAACATAATCACTTACTTTTGTCTCAATCTCAAATGGTTGTTGCAAATCAGGTAGTACCAAGACTAGAGTAGTACTAATTTTCTCTTTCAAAGTATCAAAGGCCTTTTGATACTTGCCTCCCCATTAAAACCCTATTTAATACTTGTCAAAGAATGCAAAAGTGATGCAATATATGACAATTGAGCAATAAACATTCTCCAATACTATACTACACCAAGAAAAATTCTAAACTTAATTACATTATTAGGTTTAGGCCAATTAACAATGGCTGCCACTTTTGCAGGATCAATTTTCAATTTTCTATGTCCTATAATGTAACCTAAGTAAATCAAAGAGGTTTTACCAAATTCACATTTTAACATTTTCAAATAAAATTTTTCTCTTCTTATTGCATCTATGAATTTCTTAATATATATCACATGATCTTCCAAAGATTGACTAAAAATCAAAATATCATCTAAGTAGACTATACAAAAAAATTTAAGAAATGGTCTGAAAACATCATTCATCAAATGCATGAATGTATCCAATGTATTACACAACCCGAAAGGCATGACAAGCCATTCAAACAATCCCTATTTTGTATTAAAAGAAGTTTTACACACATCACCGTCATTAATCCTAACCTGATGATAACCACTTTTCATGTATATTTTAGTGAAATAAACATCATTTTTTAACTGATCCAATAAATCATCAATACGAGGAAGAGGGTAATGGTTCTTAATAGTAATTTTGTTTAAATCATGAAAATTAACACACATTCACCATGTGACATATTTCTTTAGCACCAAAATGATAGGCAAATCAACAATAGATGAACTTGGATGAATAACACCTTTTTCCAAAAGTTCCATTACCTAATTTTTGATTTCCTCATTTTCCAGCAATAATAACCTATACATGCTAATGTTAGGGAGAGGAGAATCTTGAATTAACTAAATTTGATGTTGAACTCCCCTTTTAGGGGGAAACCCCTTGGGATCAAGAAAGACATCATCATAACTAGAAAATATTTCAACCAATTCATTATTATGCCTAGGATCATAATTTTTCAAATCTTGTCAGTATTTTTTTCCTTGGACTTCATCAACATGAGACAAAAAGTCTTGCTTGAATTAACTAGTCTTTTCATTTGTCCTATTGAAACCAAGAAAAGTACTTATTTTCCTATCTATAGAAGATTGTCTTTCTATCATAAAGATAAAATTTTCCAAAAATAATTCCACATATGTTCAAAGGGACTACATCCAAATCAACCTCATTAATGAACTTGGATGTGATTGCAAATCTTAATCTACAAGTTTTTGTTACTTGCATTTGTGCATTATCACAAACCCAACCTAGCAGATAAAGATTCATATGGGGATTGGTTTGTAAGTCTAAATTTTTAACAACCTCCTCAGAAATAAAATTTGCTTGAGATCCACTATCAAATAGAGTGTCAATTTTTTTATGTTTAGAAATAACTCTAATGTAGAACAATTGTCCCCTTACAAATTCCATGGAAATACTTTCCCAATTATGGGTAGGAATAGGTAAAGGAGTGTAAAGTCCCAATTTCTTATTATTAGGATTGCTTGTGGTACAAAGACCACACCCATTAATGTATTTGGCAACATTTTCCTACATACGAGGCCAATAAAAATTTATTTTGAAATTTGAAACAATTTTACCAACTCCAAAATGACCAAAAATAAGAGAAGTGTGTGCTTCCCTAGTCATATGCACCCTTTCATTTTGAGGAATAAAAAGTTTACCCAAATGATACAAAAGACCATTATACACATCAAGTATTCATACACATCCTTAAAGTCAACATCATCAACATATTATTATTTATAACTTTCATGAGACAAAGAATCATGATCTAAATGAATAGATGCAACTACCATAGGAGGCCTAGAAAGCATGTTAGTAACTTTATTCTGTATACATTTTTTATACCTGATCACAAGATGGAATTACTACAAGAAGCCTATTCAACGAAAATGCCTAGACTGTTGTAGCTTGGTTTATGATTGGAGATACTAAAAGGGCTAGTGATCTATAGGTATTACTGTTTCCTTCCCTATCAAGTAATGTTTCAATTTTTTAACACTTTGAACCAATGCATACAATTATTTATCATAAGTTGGATAATTTCCTACCACACTTGTGAAGGTTTTAGAATGATAGCAGATAAGCTTCTTTCCCTACATTAAATTAGCTCCCATAGCATAATCACTTTCTTTTGTCTCAATTTCAAATGGTTGTTGCAAATCAAGAAGTACTAAGACTAGAGTAGTACTGATTTTTTATTTCAAAATATCGAAGGCCTTTTGATGCTTGCCTCCCCACTAAAACCTTATTTAATACTAGTCAAAGAATGCAAAGGTGATGCAATATATGATAAATGAGCAATGAACTTTCTCCAATACTGTACTACACCAACAAAACTTATAAACTCAATTACATTATTAGGTTTAGGCTAATTAACAATGACTGCCACTTTTGCAAGATCAATTTTCAATTTTCTATGTCATACAATGTAACCTAAGTAAATCAAAGAGGTTTTACCAAACTCACATTTTGACATTTTCAAATAATTTTTTTCCCTTCTTAATGCATCTATGACTTTCTTAATATAGATCACATGATATTCCCAAGATGGAATAAAGATCAAAATATCATCTAAGTAGGTGATAAAAAAATTTCACGAAATGGTCTTAAAACATTATTCATCAAATGCATGAATGTAGCTAATGCATTACACAACCCAAAAGCCATGACAAGCCATTCAAACAATCCCTGTTTTGTATTAAAAGAAGTTTTACACACATCACCATCATTAATCCTAACCTAATCGTAACCACTTTTCAAGAATAATTTAGTGAAATAGACATAATTTTTTAACTGATCCAATAAATCAACAATACGAGGAAGAGGGTAATGGTTTTTAATAGTAATTTTGTTTAAATCATGAAAATTAATAGACATTCACCATGTGACATCTTTATTTAGCATCAAAATGATAGGCAAACCAATAGGAGATGAATTTGGATGAACAACACCTTTTTCTAAAAGTTCCATTACCTGCTTTTTGATTTCCTCATTTTCTAGCACTAATAACCTATAGATGCCAATGCTAGGGAGAGGAGAATCTTGAATTAACTAAATTCGATGTTGAACTACCCTTTTGGGGGGAAACCCCTTGGGATCTTAAAAGACATAATCATAACTAGAAATTATTTCAACTAATTCATTATTATGCCTAGGATCATAATTTTCCAAAGCCTGTCAATATAATTTTTCCTTAGACTTCATCAACATGAGACAAAAAGTCTTGCTTGAATTAACTAGTCTTTTCATTTGCCCTGTGGAAACCAAGCAAAGTACTTATTTCTTCTCTATAGAATATTGCCTTTATATCATAAAGATAAGGGATGCCAAAAATAATTCAACATATGTTCAAAGGGACTACATCCAAATCAACCTCATTAACGAACTTGGATGTGATTGCAAATCATAATCTACAAGTTTTTGTTACTTGCAGTTTTACATTATCACATACCCAACCTAGTGGATAAAGCTTCGATGGGGATTGGTTTGTAAGTATAAATTTTTAATAACCTCCTCAGAAATAAAATTTGCTTGAGATCCACTATCAAATAGAGTGTTAATTTTTGTATGTTTAGAAACAACTCTAATGTGGAACAATTCATTTCTTTTCTTATCAACATGCATAGATTTCTGTTTTGAAGAAGAATCAACATTTGATGACTTAGTACTAAAAATAGAAACAGAAGAACCATTTTGCAATCCCATGGTTGTAATCTCAATTTCATCCCCTGAATCTAAACCTAGATTCTAAACCATAACATTATTTTTCTTTTCTTTCTTTTTAAGCCTTTTAAGTCTTAATGCAGGATGTCATTTCCAACACTTGATTCATCATGATTTTTATTACAATGATTACAAGTTGGCTTTCCCTCTTATTTTTTAATAGTAAAAGTGGATTTTTATTTAACCATTCATAAACTTTGCCCTTTTGATTGTTTAACATCAAATTGCTTACTTTTAACTTTAGGAAAAGATTATTTTGATTGTTTTCCTCTAGCCTCTAAGTGAGTGGCTTAAACACATACTGCATCTAAATTAGTGTGATTGAGGATAATAATCATGTGCCTCAAATAATTATACAACCCACCTATGTATTTAAGTAGTGTTTCTTATGTATAAAGAAGAATATTCAAAAGTAAAGCTTTTCTCCTAAATTCTTGTGTATAATCCTTAACACTTTGGCCTTTAATTTGTCTAAAATTTTGCCAATTCATCATGGCTTCTCACATATATCCTAAAGGATAAAATTGATTTATGAGTTCATCAACAAATTCACTCCAAGTAGAGATTGAGTTACCTTTTTTAAGCTTGTTTTCATTCAACTTACTCTCTCACCAGATGAGAGTTGTGCTTTCCATACAAAGAGTAGCCAAGTGAATTTTGGCCTCATCCTCAGTAATCTTTTGGACCCTGTAATATAATTTAATTTGATTTATCAAGTTATGTAACTTTTCTACATCAATTTCACTATTAAACATTAGCAACTCAAACTTAATGTCTAATTTTAGTGAAGGAAGAGATTCAACAATTTTCTTATCTTTACCATCATTTACAGAGGATGAAGGTTTATTAGATTCTTTACTACCTTCATCACCCTCCATTTTCTTGTCTTTCCCAGTAATGTTCCTCAATTATGCCCTTAATTTTTATGAAGGCTTGGTGGAAAGCTCTTTCAGACTCAAACTCTTCTCCAACATTTCAGAAGCACGTCTTAAACCAATCTCTAGATTGTACTCTACTAGTACTCCTTCACCCCATTTAGATTTAGACCTTGTCAACATACACTAGCAATCCACATTGTTAAAACACAACTAAGCTATGATACTAAAAATTTGATTCGTAAACGAAAATTATCAAGTTTCAAAAAATGAAAAAATAGCTAATTTTTTATAATAGATCTAATTATTTTTGTCTTTTATGATTTAAAAGAATTAAAAATATAGATTTCAGACTGAATTAAAGAGCTAAATATATAAAAATTAGAGAAAAAAGAAAGATATCACCAGCAAGACTTGATAACAGAGTTTAGGTTTTGATGCCTACATCTCCAGGTCTACTCTAATTGGGGACGATTCCATTAAATTATCGCATCAAAAGGCTATAATTTTTTTTAAATGTCTTCAAAATATTTCCTAGGGTCTTTTCTCTAATAGAATACTTCTCTTAAGTTAAATAATTAATCTCAAGGAACCATACTCTCTAAGTATCTAGACTCTTTAATTTTTCCAATACACAGTCTAAAGGAAATTACCCTTCAAATAGGAATTAGTCTCCTTATATACTATTTGTTCCCTTGAGCCCAATGGTAGGTCACTTATATTTTTACCCAAATGAGCTTGGTTTAAAACCCATCGCTATTGATGGTGAGATTCATAATAATATTTAATCCCACATTTGGGAAGTGGGAATAAATTTTATATTTTAAAAAGTTCAAGATCCTCCTTTGTTATTACCAACATGCCTTTTTGTGAGCTAAGGCACTAAACTTAGTCGATGGTTACTTGACCCAATTTGGCATTATGACATATGACTTGGCATGGGTAAAAGTTGGCAGTCTATGTTGGGCTTGTCAGTTTCAATGATCGACTCATAATTCGATATCCTTATGCATTTGAGTTTGCCTTTGTGGTAATTTTTTGACTCCTCCATGTGGCAAGGTTTTAACTCTTTCATGTGGTAACTTGAAGACATGAACTTGGTCTTTGTGTTGTATTTTTACAATGCAAACATATATATCCCACATACATGGGTTTACAAAGTAATAAAAGGTTTAAATATAACTAAAAATGCGTTGAGTTACAAAGTAAGGTGGTAAAGGCACCCCTCCTCACAAAAAGTGTACCGACCCTCATTGAGGGTCCCCAATAAGCAAATAGTGGGGCTTATTTGACCAACACCATACGCTATCAAAGACAAAAGCCAAACCCAATCTTTTTACATAACTGATTGCCACATGTCACCACATGATTGGTGTACTTAGCGTTCTAGAATTGTGCCTCTTCACCCTATGACACCATCTTTTTTACCTATTGATTTAGAACTTTAGTGTGCGATATCTTGCGTATACAGAATCAAAATTGATCCATTTAAAGTACATTAGAAAGCTTTTATTTCTAAAGAGAGTAACATTTATTTTCACATTATTATAGCTTGTAATTTTATTACTTTTACATTGGAGGAGTCATTTCTTAGGGTTTTACCTTAGAAGGAAATACTCTTGTCTTGTGGGAAAATCCTAGATGCAAAATATGAATTCTTTAGCCTAGAGATGGTTTATATAGTGTTATCCTTACAAATCCACAACAACCTCTTGAAAAGAACCATTAGCCAAGGGAGAGATTGAGGCATGACAAGGTCAATTCAAGGTAAGATTTCTTAACTTTTAATCTTTCATTTAGTAGATTAGATATTATAAAAATTATTAGGATGAATTTTTTACTCCTTACTTAGTTTACCTCTATATTGACTTGAGTAGAGTTGTAGAGTTGTATTTATTTTATTTTATTTTATTTAGTATTAACTATCCCCCTTTATGCCACAAGCTTTAGTGAACACTAGATTAGATGAATTTTATGTATTGTAATCCTAACTAGGATTATTGCATAATGTCATTTGCCTAAAGGATTTGGAACTCTTTCCTTTGCTATTGTGTGGTAAGAGATCCATTAGTTAGGTCTATCAGATCTGAATTATTCATGTCTTGATTTAAATAAAAATACAATGAATTATTTTGGTAATATTACCTTCTCTAAGCTTGGAATCCATTAAGTAGGATAAGTTTCTTATCCATCCTAATTCACTATATACACTCTTCACATCCATATGATGAACATCTTAGTGATTGGTTGTGGCAATATCAAGTGTGACTCAGATGAAGTTCATTTTGATGACTAGTACAAAGGTCTCCATGTAGTCAACATTAGGCACCTGTGAGAAACCCTTTGCAACCAACCACACCTTAAACATGTAAATAAACATATCTGCTACATACTTGGTCAGATATATCGATTTACATTGAACCATCTTTCTTCCTTTAGGAATAAGTGTCAAGTTCCAAGTTTGATTTCTAATTAAGGAGTTATACTCTTCATGCTTGGTAGAATCACACTCAAGAATTCATGATGCCTCCTAAATCATTTGTGGATATAAGGTAGAGGCATACAAATAATGTATACCACTCTGAAACTCTAAATGTATCCACCTATCATCAAAAGTATCCTCAACCCATGTGCCTACACTCAATAGTGTCTACTATTGAGGTGATTAATTCACCATTATAAATAAATAAGTAATAATTTATTTCTTATTATTATTTTTAGGTAATAATTAGTAAATGGTTATTCACCATAGATAGGTAGTTAAATTATTTTAAGAATTATATATGATTTTCTTTTAATCTAGGCCTATTGTTTTACTTGGATGATTATTTAGGAGGTAGGTGTTTTTATCTAATTATGTTTTCCTAGATTTAATATGATTATTAAGAGCATATGTTCTTGTATAAATAAATATTTGTAATCCTATTTATTTTTATTGGAATGAATATAACTTTATTCTTCCTCTATATCTGGTATCAGAGCTTCTAGATGAGCTCTGAGCTTGTGAAAAGAAGCCTGTGCACTCCCACAAAAATTCTAAGTCTTAAACAAGACTTTTCTATCATAAAACATTAAATCCATGATATTAAAATAGAGAGAAGAGAGCCAAGTTTAGTGGCCTAATATGGATATCAACATAAAAATTTAAAAAAATTACAAGTCATTTAGTTTGAATACACATAGCTAGACGAGCAAGGCAACCTATTGTGTTTTTTAATGCTTGGAGTTGATTTCTATGGCCTATT
Source organism: Torreya grandis (assembly GCA_037957365.1). Classification (NCBI taxonomy): domain Eukaryota; kingdom Viridiplantae; phylum Streptophyta; class Pinopsida; order Cupressales; family Taxaceae; genus Torreya; species Torreya grandis. The sequence goes on along the minus strand of JARHVA010001681.1, from coordinate 1,219,767 downwards.
CTAGACAAGGATTTTATACCTATTTCTATAAATAAAATGTGTTAGACCCAAAATTACTAGGACTCTTAGTCTAGAATTTGTTGATGCCTCAATCTTTGATATTCTATACATGACTATTTAATTTGTAGATTAGACATATCAGAATCATAAAAGGCATAATATTTCTACCTTTGAGGCACCCAAAGTTATAGTCCAACCATATAGCATTGTATATTTGATATTGACACTTCAATAATGATGCATCTATGAATTCCATCCTGGTGACCTAGGTGTGATCTTTGAGAAGTTAGATATAGCAGTTGGACACCAAAAATAAATAGCATTGGAGAAAAGCTTCATTTTAATTTTAATTTTTAGTTTATAAATTAAAAAAATACAATTTACAAGCTTTCATAATTTAAACCAATGCCTAAATTATCATCTTGATACTCAAAACTACATATTTATTCCCAAAACCACTTTAAAAAAAAACCTTTGCTAAAAAATCCATAAAATACCACTCATTTTCCAACCTTGTGGTATTGGTTAGGTAGTGGTCTTAATTTAAAATAATTTTTTTTGAGCATTCACATATAAATTTTGGCTTATTAAGATTTGAATTGATGCATAGTCAAGTTGGTGGGAATAATTTTTAGCAAAGCATGGGTGAGAGGTTCAAATCCCCTAAAATTATTCGTTTGGTAGAAATTTTAGTAGCTCCTTGAAATTTAGAAATCCACTAATTTTAGTCATAGCTAACTAAATTAGGAAAAAAAGTCATAACAATTTTTTTATTATTATTAAAAAAAAGGAAAAGGCAAAATTTAAAAAAGAATTTTTTTTTGCCAAAAGAGGCTAAAAAGCCCAAACTAAAATTTTCATTTTAAAAATGAGTACAATTTTTTTATGCACATATTGTAAATTTTGTTTTCAATATTATTTATAAGAAATTGTAATTTTTATGGTATTGCTAAAAATCATGAGTTTTAAACTCGATCACAGTGTTTGGTCATAGCTATGCCTCTGACTCATATTTATGGGTTATATTGTCATGCTTGAGTTACTACATATAACACCTAACATGGTCACAACATTGACATCTGGGCATCAACTCATTAAATCATCAGGGATAAATAAGGTACATACACTCATAACTTTTCCTTCATTTTTTATTTGTTACAATAGAAAGGCATAAATCCTAATAGTGAAATTTCCAAGTATATAGAGAAGTTATGAATGCATATGTGGAAATACATCTTAGCAGGTATTAGTGATTGGATGAGCCCTTTTTAGTACTCCCTAGGTACCAAGTATATGATTCTTTCCCGTATATTTACTCTTCTTTCCCATACCCTCAGGTATATAGAAATGGAAAGATTCTTCTCTGTACCAACGGGTATAAAGGAAGAGCATGTATAGAAAAAGGTCTAGTATATTGGTTTGACGGTGTATAAAAATGGATACATATATACCTAAAATGATAAGGAACTAATCCATCACTCGTAGTCTTGGTAATGGTTGCACATGCTCCCAAATTCTTTTTGCTAGATTCACAGCTCTTCAAAGGTGACAACTACTCTGCTCAGAAGAAAAATCTCATAACCTAACTAAAGTTTGAAGAAATTTGGTCTATAGTAGATGGCTCATATACCTGACATCCAACAAACGTTAATCAACAACATAATTTTGATAAATCCAACCAAAAGGATAAGTTAATAGTCATGTTTAGAGTATCAGATGAAGTTCAACCACGTATTCATGGAGCCAAAATAGCTAAGGACACACAAATTCATCAAGCATTTTTTAAAAATGCAAACATAAGTTTTGAAGGTATGTCAATTATTTTGATAGAATATTTAGGACAATTGCTTCTTATTAGTGATAAACGACCATGTAATAATAATAATAATAATAATAATAATAATAATAATAATAATAATAATAATAATAATAATAATAATAATAATAAACATGCAAAAATATTATGAGAAAAAATTAAAATATATGTTACTTTTTATAAAACATTTGTACAAAAATGAAAAAGTGAAGACCAATAAACGTTTCATCGTTTTCTTGAAGATCTTAAAAATGTACAACCAAAAATTGATAATTGAAAATTATAAATAAGAAAAGCTAATACTATATTTATAAATATTAAATATATTGACACCATTCAACAAACAAAATTTAACAGGAATATTTATTTATTTGTTCTCTCAAAATATTTTGATTTGGGAGTGAAGTGATCCATCATATCCTTGGGATATATTGACCAGTGTATAGATATGCATATTTAGAAATTTTGTTTTTTCCTTTCTCGGTTGTCAATAGTTAACAAGAATACACAATCTTCTTGTTCAACAATTCCGAAATTAGCGCTTAAACAAACAACCATGTCTTCAAGGCGGTGCTCAGGAAGAAGAGTCCTGCAAGACAAAATAACGATTAAGTGGATAAATAGAGATTAACAAATAACCAATCATATGCTTAGGAGTTATTTATTTATATTTTAACAACGATTCATATACTTATCTATGCTATTTTATATTCCAGCGTACAGCTCACTTTCAAGTTCAAACCACAAACGTGTCCACAAGAAGAGTCTTTCAATTCAAAATAACGTTACTTACACGGCAACAATTTCCCTATATAAACACACACATACATTCATTCAAACAGCACAAGCACTCACAAATTCAACAAGTGTTATCAATGGCTACGGCTATGGCACTTTCGATTGCACTCACAGCAACATTTTTGATTTTCCTCCAAGGTAAAATTTCACATTCAGCATTGCCTTGTCTTTTTAGCTATCAAAGTAGAGTAATATGTTAACGTAGTGAGTGCACTGCATGCAGGCGTGAGAGTGAGAGTGGAAGCAGCAACGTTTGAGATCACAAACCAGTGCACAGACACAGTGTGGGCAGCGGCACTTCCCGGTGGAGGGAGCCAATTAACAAAAGGGCAATCATGGAGCATCCAAGTTCCCGCCGGAACAAAAAGTGGCAGAATTTGGGGCCGCACTGGCTGCTCCTTCGACGGCAACGGTCGAGGCACCTGCCAAACCGGTGACTGCAATGGCATGCTCAGCTGTCAAGCTTCTGGGCAGGTTCCTACAACTCTTGCGGAATATACCCTCAACGGAGACGGGAATAAGGACTTCTACGACATCTCTCTGGTCGACGGTTTCAATCTGCCCCTCTCCATCACCCCCTCCACCTCTGGCTGCCAAAAAATAGGGTGCCTGAGCGACATTAATTCTGTGTGTCCGAATGAGCAGAAAGTGGCTGGAGGATGCAAGAGTGCTTGCGCTGCATATAATAAACCTGAATACTGCTGCACAGGGGCCTTTAACACGCGCGAGACGTGCCCACCCACCAACTTCTCCAAGATTTTCAAGGATAAATGCCCCCAGGCCTACAGTTATGCCTATGATGATCCCTCCAGCACCTTCACCTGTCCTGCTGGTTCTGACTATAAAATTGTCTTCTGCGGTTAACAACCGTCTCCATTTCTCTTTCTCTGTGCTCCGCATCATGCGTCCGAGCTTCCATGTTATACATTAAATAAAGTAAATAGGAAAAGACTCGGCTTAAAACCCAAGCCGGAAGGAAATAAATAAATAAAGACGACACTATGTTATCCACTAGTTTTATTTACACTCGTACGACATTCTATAAAGTTATAACCTTGGTTTATTTATTTTCCTCTCCTCTCTTTCGGTGAGAAAATGTGTATTTTTAATATGATGAATTACGGATTGTGATACGAAATGTTGATTTAAAATAATCTACACTAAAGATAAAATGTGGATAGTTAAATTTCAAAAACAAAATGAAGGACAAAGATGAAAATTGGATTTAGAAATATACCCTGAATATATAGAGATTTCGGATAAAAGTGGAAATCATGGTCTTTTAAAAGATAAATAGAACCCTCAAAAATTGAGACAAATATATGAATTTGTCAAGACTATCAATTGAAATTTTCTGATCTACAAACATCATGGGTCAAAAGAATAATCATAAAAATAGGTCCCATACCTTGAATAATAGTCCAACCCTAGTAATATTAGTAGAAAACTTACCACCAGAGACTACTCAAACATGGGTTACATAGGCCTCTCCAACTCATGAACCAAACCCTAAGCTAGTCATGGTGAGTAATCAACAACTAGCTAATGTGAATTTAAAAACTAAGGAGTATATGGATCTAAGTTTTCTTGATTTTAGTCATGAGATTCACCTAATCTGATGGTCATTATATTGGCTCTAAAGCATTGGAAAACTATTCTTTCTCCTTGATGGTAGACAACATGACATTTTCGTAGTACCTCCTCCAATATAAATGAGTAGTATTACTTGAAGAGGAAGTTGTGGCCTATTCAAAGTACATAAATTCTCACCAAAATTGAACTAAATCTCTAATGGAATAAATAATTTATGCTATGAAGAAGTGCATTAGTGTGGTCCCTTGTAAGTTTAATCTAGGCCAAAGAATAGCTTGTGGTAGATATCTTTCAATTGATGAGCTACATAATGCTTTAATTAGAATGGATCATAAGAAAATCCCATGATAAAGCCTCATGAATTGATGGTTTTCTCTATGAGTTCTATCAAACCATTTTGGATTGTGATGCGCCAATTTGTATAAAGTCTAACTCAATTCTAGGAAAAAGTAGTACAGACAGAGATGTCTATCTTCTCAATAGATAACCAACAAATATCTTGCTAGACTAAACACCAGAAGAGGTATAAAGTGGTCGTAAACCATCTATTTATCATCTTCGAGTATTTGGTTGTACTTCTTACATGCATATTCTAGATAAGAAGAGAAATAAGATTAAACCAAAGACACTCTAGTGTATATTATTGGGGTATAACACTACCTCCAAAGCATACCATCTCATGGATCCTGAGATGAAGAAGATTTATGAATGTTTTGATGTGGTTTTTGATGAGTTATCATTTGACTCATTGGCACAGAAGGAGACAGACTAGACCACCTCTCACAGACTATTGAATATTCATTTACAAAAAAAAAATTCAATAAGTTTCCATGGAATTATTAATTATGCCTTGATTTGGTTTAATTAGCTCTTAAGCATGATTAAGCATTTTGTGCACAATTCCTCAAATTAATCAGAATGCCTTGTTATTGGTCCAAAATTTGACTAGATTAGAATTGGAATTCAATTTAAGATGCATTGAAATTATATTTCTATTTAGGATGTTATCAATAAAAAATAACAAAGGATTGTGTTTTATGCAAAATATATGATAGGAAAGAGAAATCCAAAGCACCTAGGTGCAAAATTGGCATTTTGACTTGAAATGATCTTATCAAAGTTAGATAGCCCATAAATTGCATTACCTCAATTAGGGATACTCTATCCAAAATTATCACTTGAATATGTCAGCTTCACATCATTTAACATGCTTTAGTGTTTTTAGAACAAATTGTATATTTTGGTAAAAATTGGTTAAGACCCTAATTAGAGGTCATTGGTGCCCAGCTTCAAGTGTCTAAAGATGGACAATTGGAAGGTCATTTAAAGCGGATTGAGTGAAAAAAATTCCCTTCATGGAACCTATAGAGCCTAAAAATGCTGATGATAGTCTAAACGAATGCATGTGTATAATATGTAGCTGGTAACTAGGAAAAGAAAATAGAATGAAATTGAAATTGGACACAATTGAGAAACATTATGAAAAAATATATGAGACAGTGAAGCACTCAGATGGAGTGATAACAAGAACACACAAGTTGAAAATTACAAAAGAATGTATGCATGTAATATATGCATAGGAACATGAAAATGATTAAAAAAAAAAATCAAAAACATCTTATGGAGAAAGGGGAACAATTGAAGCAAATTTTGGAAAAGTCAAGTAGTCCCATATAAAGGTGAAATATATAGTTATCTACTATACCATATTCTAAAAAAAGGTAGACCTATTTCTAATTTTTAAGATTATAATATTTTCTTTTAACATAATGGATTTCTTGATATTCCACAATCACATTGGTCAAATAACGGTGCTTGGAAAATGGAAAAATGTCTAGCAATAGTTGACATTGAAGATTTGAAATAAAGTGTTTAGAAATCACTATTTATCTCACTGTCCATCGATGAGGTCACAACAGTTGACAACATAGCCTAGGTTTGTATTCATGTGTATACTTTTGAGAATTATTCAAGGCAACCTCACTATTAGCAGTTCATAAAATGGTAGAAAATTACAATGCAAAAAATATTCATAAATTGGTTGTATCAAATTTGAAAGATAAATCTAAAATGGATGATTATGCAATAGCTACAAAGCTGGTGTGTGTTGAGACTGATGGTACATTAGTTATGTAGAGTCATATAAATGGTTTGTGTGTTTGGCTATAAATAATAGTTTCCCCATATATGATTTCAATTCACTGCATGGATGATAGGATGAATCTTGCATATAAAATGGTTAGTAAATTTGGTAATGTGGCTAATGTGGAGGAGCTCATTCGTGACCTACATACTTATATATCAAGTAGTCCAAAAAGAATTTAAGATTTCTAAAAATTTGCAATAGGAGTGACTGATGGTAAGAAACTGTTGAAAGATGTTGATATAAGGTGGATTTCTATGTATGAACCTGCTTGCCAAATTTTTGAAAAATATCCATCATTAGTAAGTTTCATGTATAAATATCATAGAGAAATTGACAATGCAAAATGTTTGTTGTATTGTTTAACAGATTTGGAAACACTACTGACTTTATGTGGAATTCTTCCAATGCTGAAGGAAATGAATTATTTAATGAAACATGCACAAGAGAGGTCCATTTATATTATGGACTTCAAGATCAATTTTGGGCAAAGACTTCAATCCCTGTACACTTGAAAAACCTCCAATAGATAAAGAGGGAAATTGGGAACCTAATATTTGTAGTGTTGTTATTCGTTACGATAGTGTTAATGGAAGAACCTTCCCCCTTTTGTGAAATGCATTCAGGGGCAGATGTGGTGGCATAATCTTCCTCACAAATAGAGGATGGCCTAGAAAATATAATTTATTTTAGAAAATAGATAAATTGAGAAAACAAATTTAAATGTGAAATTGAAATTAAAAGTTTAATACTTGTATTTGGAGACAACATATTCTCCAATGTATGCGGTGTATTGTGAGTGACAGCCATAGGGGTGTTCTAAGCCACTACATTACGTAAAATTTTAGTCTAAATAATAATAATAATAATAATAATAATAATAATAATAATAATAATAATAATAATAATAATAATAATAATAATTCAAAAAAAAATGCAATGTACAATACCTTCCATAAAGGGTTGATAAGGGACAGTACATGTTACTGTTTGTTTTGTTAGTACTGGTGGTTGTTCTACCATCTGAATTACTATCAAGTTAACTACAAGAATAAAATAAACAACTAAAATAATGCATTTGAGTTTAGAAAATTAAAATCTCATTTGAAATTTTTAAATAGAAAACTTTCACGTGGAGAGGAAAATGAAAAAACTCATGGACATTTCACAAGTCAATAAGATTACATGGATGATTTTGTAGACTCTGAATCTGTAAAATATTCAACCACAATTGTAATTGCATGTTGCCCTTTTTAGGTGGATTTTTTTCTGAGGCACACATTCTTTCATGTCCATTGTAAAAAAATAAATATCAAACAATTATTAATATTTACCTTGGTAACCATTTAACAAATAGACAAACATTAAACCCTAGAATCTAATAAAAAAATGAATAAATTAACTAACCTCCTGCTCATCCATAGATAAAGAGTTTATCATCATTTTTGGATCCATTATAGTTAGATTCTATGTTATTTGGAGGTTAAAGAAGGCCTTGTAATACAATGCCAAAATGAAATTGGAACAAGAAATAGTGAAACTAGGATTACTAGCAGTAGAATTCAATTCAAGCCTTATTCTAGAGTAAATGAAAGAGCACTAGTCATATTTAAAGTTGAAAATAATACAAACAATGTAAAATAGTGCCTAATATGGAATATATGTGGCTCTTCATTGAAATATTATTTTGGCTTGAAAAATTTGAACCATTACTTTCAAAAAAGGGTGAGTGACGTATTTGATGCAGACACCCATCTTCTGACTATATGAAATGAAAGACAAAAAGATGATTATAGTTTTTAGATCATAAAAGATAAAAATTGAATTTTGAATATACAAACAAATTTATAAGTATATACCAATTTTTTTGATGTGCAAATCAAATTTTTTAGCCAAGTAGTTTCTATTTTCATCTAATAGTTATGATTTAGAACTCACAGGGGTTACATTGTGAAATGGAAGACCTATGAGATTGTGAATATGATGTGGTGAAGTACCAAATTAAATTGCTCTACAATCAACTTATAGGTTGAAGATATTCTCATTTGGGTCATATGAGTACATGAACATTTTCAAAAGGGTGGTGTTGAGGTTATATTATGGCATGTAGAGGAGGTGACTGAAGTTATATACCTGAACCCAATATTAGAATGCATTTGGTTATTGTACAAGCTTCATGATATGAGGGCATAGTAGGTTTTTAAAAATAAATTTTATTTCTATCGCTGTAAAACATCTTTTTCTCCTAGGGATGAGAAACTAATTCTATAAAATGTTAAAAATGAGGATAAAGGTGAGTATTTATAGAGCATTGGAGGTGATCAAACAACTACATAGCAGACCAAATGCATAGGTCACTTGCTAGTGCATTGAATGGTCAAACCGTCTAGCTCCATCATCTAATGGAACCATTTAAACAAGGTACATGATTCAAAATTTTGGCCAACCCATTTGGCACAGTTGTCTAGTTTAGTTATTTCTTTTAAGGGCTTGGCTTATCCGTTTAGCTAGACCATTCAACATGACTTAGGCATTTGGTTAAGCCATGTGGCTCAGCTATTTGACATAATTGTCTAGCTTAATCATCTAATTTATCCATTTAACTTAGCCATCTAGTTTAGTCATTCATCTCAATCATCTGATCTAATTGATTGACTTGACTGTTTTGACTCAGATGTTTTATTTAGCCTTATCATTTGATCATTTGGCTAGCCCTTTTGGTTCAATAATTTATTTTAGTGGTTCATCTTGTCTATTCAGCTAAACCATTCAATTTAACCATTCAGTTTAACCACTCACCATCACCCTCAGGGTATTTTCCATGCTCATGAATTAGATTTTCCTATATTCACCTGATATTTCTAATAGGTTTTCTTGTAGGACCTCTTAAAATAAACCTTGTTGTATATGTTATAGGAAATATATGGGACGTGGCTTATTTTCTAGCATTATAAAAAACACATGCATGGTCAAAAATAAATAGGCAAAAAAAGACTTGGTAAAATATAATCAATCAAGAAAATTAACTACACACTATTTTAAGTTGGGAAATGTGTAATAAAAATAAATGAATAAGTATAAATAATTAGAGATGGTAAAATGAGATGGTAAAAAGGGATTTATTTTTAAACCAAAGTGAAATTATTTTGAACCAAATTAAACAAGTAAAATATACTAATTTGCATTATGAAGTATGACAACAATGTAATAAAATGGAAGGTATGTAAAAGGACAAAAATGGTATAAAAAAAAATGAATTACATCAATCAATTATACTAAATCATGATGGGAAATATAAAATAAAAACAAAATTGGTAAAATATTGGTCTTAAATTTATCACACTAATTCAAGCTGGAAAGTATGAAAATTTTAAGAAATGGTTGTATTCTTACATGCACTCAAAAAATAAGAAGATAAAAAGGTGAAAAGAGAAATAAAGTAAGCATAAAACACACTAAATCAAGATGGGAATCATGTAAATGATGTGTAACGTCATAATCATTCAAATCTTATCTCATATTTGACACATGTAATTTTGGTTTGTGACTTGCGTATTAGAATTTTTTTTTAGGAATGTCGGGTTCTATCCATGGTCTTACACTATAACTCACAAAGAGAACACCACTAGGGTGGAATAAATAGGAAATAGTAGGCAATCAAATAATTTAGGTAATACGAAGGAAAAGATGGTAATTTGTGAGGATGGCCAGGTCCTATCCATAGTCTTATAATGCAATTCACAAATGAAATCCCAAGGGGAGTGATCAATAGACAAAACAATATTTCTCAAGAAGAAATATGAGGGATATAGGAAATGAAAAAGGGAGTGTAAAAAGCAAGACTTAGGTGTCTTATGAGAGGACATTAGGTTATAAGAGGCATACTAAGGACATGAGATGATAGAAGTTCAGATTGGCTTAAGAGGTGGTAGAGATATGATGGATTGGTTGGTTAGAGGCGTGCTAGAAGGTTTGTGTTTATTGATGTAAGGAAGCCCTAATTGTTTCCAAAAAATGGTTTAATCCATGTCTGATTTTGTAGTGAATGAGTTTGGAAAAAGGTTTGTATAGTGGTATGGTGTTTTGGGTAGTAGGTACAAAGTAGACACCTATGGGTTGAGGAGGAGGGTTGATAGCCTCATTCATTTCCTCAAGAAAGGGAGGTAAGTTTGGGCTGGGTGGCCACTGCATGAGGGGTTTTTGTGAGAACATTACTCCCCTAGGCACGATGTTCATAGTTGTGGCTTGGTCTGTAATTAAGCGAGATGGTGGGTTAGGAATGGTTGTTTGTTCAGGTTGGCTTTCCAAAGGGGTGCTTGACAATTGTAAAGCCTTTATGAGTGAAGCTAAATAAAAAATAACCTCCTTAGTTTGGGTCTCTAAAGTAAGGGAAAGTGACTCTACCATCTCGGTAGATGAAGTGGGGGAACAACAGGTAGGTTGGATGATAGGCATATCAAGGACCATATTGACTATGTGGGCATCATGAGAATATTCATCTTGTTTATCCTCTAATTTGACAAGGGCATGGTTGGGAAAAGGTTTCTTGAAGATGTTAAGAGCTTGATTTTGAGGGGCATTGGGATTATCCAGCATGAGTTCCCCTTTATCAATAATAATCTAAACAATATTCTTAAAAGTATTACGTCAGCTGACATCATGACCAATTATCTGATGAAAAACATAGAGGTCATTCTCATTGTACCAATCAGGTTCTAGATGAGAAGAATCAAACTACTGGGGAGGTTTATTGGGTGGAATTTGTATAAGGTTAGCTTTTAATAGCTTCTCTAGAATTGAGGTATAAGATTCTCCAAGTGAATAAAATTGCTTTTGGTTGCTTCGATTTGGGTTCCTTGTATTTTGGTTGGAGGTAATGGGATAATTTTGTTGATTGACATTGGGTGGAGGGGTGGTTTTAAGGATGATGGCATTCACGGTTCCTCTGGTCTTGGTTTAGATATTGGCTTGGTTGATTGGTTTAGAGGAAGAGGTTTCATTGGTCTTGAAGGGAGATATTATCTAGCTTGTTATTTTATAAGGTTGAAAGGACAGTGTGATCCTTGGCCTTTGTATTTAATTTTAATTTTAACATTATTTTTTCTTAACTATGAATATAACACTATAGGTTAAGCTGAAAAATATGATACTAGTTATGTTTAGCTATAGGTAACTTAATAAAATTACGAAATGGTTATCTGATTTTTCTTATATGTATATTTATACATCTAGAATTAATTAGCATATAGTATTGCATTCTATGATCTATTAGTATGGATTAATGGTTCACTGAACCTTGTACACATTTTAGAGATTACTGATCATGGAGACGTAAGGGAAGAATAGTGAATTAGGAACGTGAGTTCTAAGTGATAGGATGATATCTTTCTTAGACTCATATTGACTCGGTAGTTATTGGGTTTAGATATGACAAATAAACTTATTAAATTTGGGATTTGACATATGGACTTATCAAATTCAGTCGTATGACCATACACATATATGTTATAAATAGTTATTCGATAATTTTGTATATATTAGAAATGTAATATTTCTAATTCCTATTCATCCATCATACTTATCAGGAGCTCCGTTGAGTAATGATAGTATTGATATGTTATACTTATTCGAAGATATGTAGAGTAGTGATAGTATTAACTTCTACACATCATCTTGCTAGGTTCCCTAAATATTTTTCTCTAGAATGAGAAAAAAACACTTCAGGTTAGAGAGATGTGCATAAGAGCTGGAAGGTTCTATGGAACTCTCCTTGGTCATTTTTTTGGCTTTTTTGATGATCTCTTGTACTTTTTGGAAGTCAATGAAACTTTCATTGAGATATGTGAAACCCTTCAAGTTAATAGAAGTGGTTAGTATTATAGTATATAGGCTTATCTTGATGGTTTTGGACCCCAAG